>JAAAKE020022226.1:0-36679 GCA_010014785.2 Anisolabis maritima | reverse complement strand
GCTTCTCCCTAATAAATGTTTTTATAAATTTATTTAAATTTAGCTACCAATAAATTCAAATAAATATGAACAGAGTAACAGCCTAAGATGCCCAAATAAAAAATTATCTCACATAAAATGTAAGAATCCTTTAAAAATAATCTTTCAAATATATTTTTAAATATAAATACTATTATTGTTCATATACTGAATCCAGAGAAGCAAGAAAGTGCCGTGCCACCCCGAGAAAAAAGGATTGGCGACACCTTGAAACATTTTTGCTTTATAAACTAGATAAAATCTTTTTATATTAGAATTTAATCAATTCCAGAGTCATTTGAATATTTTGATGTTGATAAAAGAGGAGAGGGGGAGAGAAGCGGAAAAGAGATTTTCAGGAGCATTCTCCCTGGATCTTTGACTTATTATATTTCATAGGTTTGTTCAAAAGTAATTTCTAACCGTTTGAAATCAGCACAGAGCAGTATTAATAGTTAAAAATGTACTTGCACGTTTCTTTAGAAATTTCTATAGATAACTCCCTCTAAAGAACTTCTTATTTTGTATTTTAAAGAATAACACTGAATAATATTTTAATTTTTTAGTATAAAAATGTATTTATTATAAATAACAATCATAAAAATTTTTTAGCTATTTCTAAGCAAATAAAGCAAATCGCCATTTAATAATAATATTTCGGGAACATCATTGCTCACTCTTCAAGAGAAATTCTTTTACAAATTTAACAGGAAATTGAAGTGATCTAAGGATGATCTTCACATTTTATTTACTGGTTGTTTGGAATGAAGAGAATTTATCAACAACCTGCACGAGATAAAGGAAGACATGAATGGATGGGAAATGTGACCATTGAGGCTGGATCGCTGATGGGAACTTGAGGGCTGGTGTAAACAAGTCCCAGTCACGGTACAGTGCACCAAAATGATTAGGGATCAAAAGCTGAGGTTCATTTGTAGCAGCAATCTCCTTTAAGAAGGAGATTTTAACTATTTTTATAGAGTGGGGGGGGGGGGTGAGTTGTGGCCTATTTCTTTTCTCACTACTTGAACACTCGAATTTGATACAATGGAGACCTGAAACTGCAGCTTTTAGAGGCTGATCTACTCCGGGGTCATGAATATCAATGATTTTGGGGAAGGAAATGGTTCGGGGGAGTTTCAATGCAAAGATCTTCACCCAAGCGTTCTTTAAGTCTTTTTAATAAATTTACGAAATTTTCGTTATTAAGAGCATCGAAGCATAAATCTAAAGATGTTCACTCATATTTGTTTCCGAACTCTTTGTGTCCGTTTTTTCTTAAAAAATTGATATGCCTTCTTTCATAACAGTCTAATATTTTAAATACTTCCTATATTTACTTATTTATTGCCTTTTTTGGTTCATTTAATTGAAATTTTTACAAAATTAATACATATTCATAGATGAATAAATTTACATTAATAAACATAGTGTTTTATATGTTTATTTACATTTTTTTAAAATTTATTCTTCCTACATCAAAAATAAAATTTAAAAATATTTTAAGCGAGCAAATTGAAGATATCTTGATTTTTTCCAATTATTAAACCTAATTCTTTTTTTTCGACATCTTTTTGAATTTACTTTTTGTTTGTTTGTTAAAAAATATTTTTGTTAATAATTGCAGGCGTTACTAGCTACAGACTCCTTACTACTAATAATTTGGCGCCAGTGGCAAAAATAAAACATCGCGCCTCCCCCCCCCCCCTCCCCTTCTAGGCATATAAAATTATTGTTCGGTATGTTCTGAAGAGGAGAGAAAAAGAGAGACAGGTTAAGAACCATAGGCGTGGCTTTCCCTCTCTCCTATAGATAAAAGAGTGAAGAAGTTGGAAAAGAGATGACCTGATTGTCATCAAGTGGGGGGAAGAGAGCACCTTAAAGTTTTAGAGATTTCTAAGATTCCAAAAAAGGTCCAACAGTAAATATATTATTTAGCTACAAACTCTAACAAGCCCATTTTACTCTCTCTTTAAAAATATCAAAATAGTATTGTTAGCATTTTTAACAAATAACCTTTCCGTCTGTACCAGCTGTTTGATTTATCTGATTGTTTTGAATGGATGGAATAGAGGCGAGAAGGAAAATAAAAATTAGGTTCTTCTTCTATCTAGCCCACATTATTATTATTATTATTATTATTATCAAACTCGTGTGGACGTTTCGGTGGAGTCTTCCGACTTTCATCATGGCAAGGTTAAAAAAATGTAGATAAAAAAGCGATAGAAATCTCTTCATGTTTTGATTTATCAGTTAGTAATGACAGGAAATTTATTTTAATGTTATTTATTTATTAATTATATTTGAAGTTTTATTTAATACACCAACTTCAAAATTATTTAATAAAATTGAAAGAGTTGGAAAAAAAAAACGATTATAAAATTTCCACATAAAGGACAGCACAACTTACGACCCGCGACGTCGTTTTTATATTAAAATGTATTGAAAGAATTTTTAAAGCTTTTTTAAAACTACATCAAAATAATTTTATGACAGATTCTTATTTCTTGCAGTAAAAAATTTTTATTGTATCGGCAGCTAAAATCAGATGGGGCCCGTTAAATACGTGTTTCATTTTACTTTTCGATGCTCCATTAACCCAGGGGCCCGGGTGCATGTCAACCCCCTTTCCACTTGACCAGACCTTAAAACAGATTGTTATTATTAATTAATCGAAAACCGCATAATTAATTCTTCTGAATTAGCATATTTTCTATTTTGAGATAGGTTGCTTTGGGGGTAGTGCAAAACCTAAAATTCAAATATTAACGAAGACAAAGGATTACTCTTTTGCAGAAGGTCAATGAATTTGGTTCTATCAAGCTTGAAGCAACATATGTTAGCAAATAATAGCTGGAGAACAATATATACTTAGAACACACAATGAAACAATAAAATTGAGCATAAGGTAGAGTCTTTTGGTAATTCCCTTGATCAGGGCGATATTAAAATTTTCATCAGATTCTATTCATTAGGGAATATAAATTTATTACAAACAAAACGAACCATTCTCTTAATTGAAAATCGAAGAGAAATTCTTATTTCAGTCTATTATTTGTATTTGAATCGATTTGAACCTATATATTTCATAAAAAAAAAGTGCCACCCCGATTATTTTAAATATTTTATTCAAGCATGAATTTTTATATTTTAACTAGATATCGGTTATTGAAACAAAATTAAAAATTGCAAGAGTACTCTTTAGAAGCTTTTTAAACTAAAACCAAAATATACATTTTATATGTCTTTAGCCAATTGTTACATATAATTAAATAATAATCGATTGAGCGAATTTTAAGAAAAATCAAAAAAGTAAATCAGTACCGGTTGACCGATTTTGATCAAATCAGACGCATGCGCAATATGTTTTTTCTTCACTATCAATAATGCTCTATGCATGTGTCTGTTGCAAACTTTTGCAAATTGATCTTGGAACAAACCTATTATTTATACTTCCACTTGTCCTTCGAGCATATATATATTTCTAAATAGGACCTTCGAAATTTTTCACGAATCTGAATCTTTGAATAATTATTTAAATTTTGGAAAGCAAAAGCGTAGCCAGAATTTTTAAATGGAGAGGGAGAGATAAAATTAATTTTTTTATTTTATCTTATTTTTAATCTTCTCCGGTTATAGAGGCAAAAAAATATTTATTTCTTGATTGATATATAAAATTTTTAAATTTGGAATCATTTGAAGTCTATGAATTTTTATCATATTTTATTTTTAGATCTTCTTCAATTAGACGGGACAATTTTCCACCCCTGCCTCTCTTTCTTCCTCTAAAAAATTAAAATAAAAAAATAAATACCTGTGTACTAGTATCAATAAAATTTTTAGCTAAAGCTTGAATTTCTTACATTATATTAAGACCTATTTATTTTTAGTAATAAACAAACATTGTACTTGGCTTATTGCTGCTATATTCCTTTAAAATATCTCTAATTGACTATTTAAAATTTGTTTATCTCAAAATAGAATAATAATCCTGAATAGAGGTAAACATATAAAGATTAAAAAAAGCACCTGACTATATCATGTATTTTCAGGGAAGTGAACCTATAATTTGGAAATTAGACCGTTTTTGCGAGCTGTCCACTCCCCCTCCCCACCCTCGACCTTCCGTTCACAAACGCCCATTCACAATTCTCCTCATGTTTACGGTATTTTCACTTTTGTGAAAAGAGGCGGCCTTTCTTGCCATATCAAAGCCAACGACCCCTCGTCTTTAAATGTCAACATAAATGAATGTTTTTTTCGATATATGATTGCCTCATCTCATTCGACTGAAGGGATAAAAAAATAGTTAAATAACCGTAATAATAATCTCGTTTAAATTTAATCTATTGTAATTCTAAAAATTTTTTTTAAAAATTTGAAATTTATATTTTCATATGTAATCATCTGCCGTGCAAAAATATCCCAAAAAGTCATTTTCGTTTTCCAGTATAAAATCCCTAAATATTTCTAGTCGTAAATAATATTAATATTATGAACTTTTACTTATATAATAAATTAAGGCTTTTTTTCCCTTTAAGGTTATTAAAAGAAAATTATTTCTAACGTCACTGCCCCGAACAACCAATTTTCCAAAGAATAAAGTTGCTACTCTATCTATTTTTGATACCTAGATTTTCTAACTAATCAGTAAGACGAGTAACGAATAAAAGACGTAATAATTTTTTCTTTCTCAATTTTCAGTTTCATTTTTTCACTATTTGGACCGATTAAAATCCGTAATCCGTGACGTCGGTCAAGGTCAGGTTTTTGCCCATCTATTAAATTTGTTCAAATATTTTGTTTATATAAAAATTTGGTCAAAATACTTTTATTTGAATTTGTACACTGTTTCCCAACCTTTTTTCTTGGGTGCCCTATTAGATCTCTGGTACTCTTTTTATAGGGAGGAGAACATTTTTTCTCGATTTTTTTACCCCTCCCTTAGAGTAATGACCTTCCAAGTGCCCCTTCCCTAAGTGAAGAAATACTACACCCAAAGGCGCAAAACTCTCGAACCCTGCAAGGGCAGGGGTAAGAACTATTATAATTTTTTAGAAAAATAAAAACACTTTTACTGGCGCTAAGAGTTTTTAAACAAAAAGGTTAGCCAATGTAGTTAATTATGAATTGTATTTAAAAAAAAAGAAAAGAAAAGAAAAAAAATGAGAAAATCGATTGGATATTTCATTGGGAAAGGGTGGCTATGTTCCCTGGGGGGAAAAGTCAGGAGACCATGAAGGATGATTAGAAATTCAATGTATAATATGTCTCTGTGTGTCTGTTTGTTTTTCTGTCAGAGAGGGCTTTTGTGAAGAGGCCCCTCCCCATCCCCCGATCCCATTCCCCTTTTGGTGCTTGAAATAAAGCTTTGGCTGTACATTAAACAAACCTGAGCTTCATTGTTTTGCAATCGTCGAGTGCAAATCTCCCTCCGCAGAGACTTCTTTTTAATTGAAGCTCGCACTTCTGGTTTGATTGTTTCGGGCGGAGGAAACAATCGCAACCACTTAGTCCAAGATTGCTAGCCTCGCTTCTCAATTACTATACTTATTAGTAGATTATACATCCACTCTAAAAGCATACTTTAATTCTTTCTATATGAATGGAGAAAGGAAAATATTTGTTCTTGTTTTTGCTTCTTATTCAGTAATGAATATACACAACTAATAAAGGAATCGTTTGGAATTTTAGAATATAAATAATTAAAGATTGTAATGTAATACTTGAAATTTTTTTTTTTAATTTAGCTAATGTATGATAGAATATATAAACAATTTAAAGATATTATTAATATTTATTTATTTATTTACCGCTCCAAAATAAACCTGGATTCGAACCCGAGTCTCTCACTTTTGGGATCAAATTAGATTCCTAAGCTTTTTTGAAGATATAAATATTAGTTAGCATAAATAAGTTTTTTACTTTCTGGAAGATAGGCAACCGGAATGTCCAATACTAATGGATATTTCGACGTTCTCCAGAGCGAACCACGCACGGACAGCTTTTGAATTAAAATTAACAACTGAGCATGCGTGTTGATCATTTGGGTTGCCTATCTTCCAGCAATCAAATACGAAATAATTTATCTAACCCATGGTTTATGTACGTATCATAAAATATATAATATATATAATTTATACCTATAAAAATAATCTATGCTTATAATAAGAAAAACTTTAAAGAGACAACCAAACTTAATTAAAAAAAAAAACTTAATTATATATATAAATATATATCAGTACACTCCTTTAGGGGATATACAAACCTCGATCACAAGTTACTCGACTTAATACTGACAAAAAAATTTATTAAATGAGTAAAAACTTTTAGTTTTATAAGCAAACATTTATTTTAATGTGTTGTTATTTGCACTAACGAAAATAATAGTGGCATACAGAGTTCAAAACAAACAGGAGCTATTTAAGGTTTAACTCAAGGGATCAATTTTATTAGAAGGTTTATAAAAGGGGTCAGGCTAGGCAAACTAAGGGCGAGGAAATACTTTTGGTAGATATATTTGTTTTAATTAAAGAAAAATTATTTTGCTTTCTTTGAAATGAAATATAATTTAATGTAATGAAAATATATTTCTCCACCAAATAAAAAAAGATTAATGATATATTCAGTGGCGAACTGAACCTTCATGAACCCTGGACGAATTCAATTGGAGTTTAATTGGAAGTCGATTGTCCGGTTGTTTGGTACAAAGAAAGCACACCGATGCCCCACATAGGCTGGAGATCCCGAGTTCGACTCCCGAGAGCAATATACTCATCTAATCCATCAACAAAAATATACTCAAAACTATGAAACTAAATATTTTTTCTTAGGATGAAGACTATTCAAAAAAAATCTGAAAAATATATTTTAAATAAAATTTCATTTAAAAAAATATAAATATCATATTTTGGCCCATGAAATAATATATACAGAGATATAATTAACATTAATTTACTCACATCTCAGAAAAAATTGAATCTAGCTGGAACCGAATTCGGGTCTCCGGCTTTCCGGGCGAGCGTGTTCACCACTGCACCACCAGACCTCTCGGAAATGAATATCTAACCATCTATAAATTCCATACTAAAATTTTAAAAATTAGTGTAAAATAAGCAACATTTTGAATTCGCAAAATAATATGGCATTTCCTTAAAAAATTGTCACGTTCAGTCAAAAGGAAAACCACTGCAAAACGTCCATTCAAAAATTTTGTTGTATAAAATTTATTTAAATTACCAAGCTGTAGGTTTATGCAAAAGAGTGGTGAAGAATAAACACAACGCCACGCCCCAAACCAATATTGAGGCCTTGAGCCGTCTTTTTGTTTTACCTCCCTCCCTCTCAAAAATAAAATGTTTGAATATCTTGATTAGAAATCCGTCAGTGTGATTTCTTGAACTGCCCCACCTCCTAAAAGAGTTTTGAAACAGTTTTAATTAACCTTTTCTGTTAAAATTAGTCTTTAATGATTTCCTTGAGTAAGTTAAAACTTATAAAAAGTCCTAGCAATTAAATTACACAAGTTTAACCTTATACGTGCATAAAGTAATCAATGAAAGGAGATCTGCCCATTTAGTCTTTGAAAATAACGTGTTTGTATTTGGGTGTATATCTGTGTCGAGATGGTAGTGTGAGGTGTGGGGAATGGGATGTTGGAAGTTGGGAGAGAATTTTACCCCGGCTACAGCAGCCGGCTAATCAGCTAAGAGCTCTGCCGGCTCTCAAGCGATAAAATCAGCCGGAACAGAAGAATTCATTCGGCTCAAAAGCAGACCAATCCCACCCCGAGTGATGCTGGCCACGTTCATCTTTATCGCAACTCATTTAAAAAAAAAACCTATGTGATAAAAACGACACATCAGCCTGAAGAAATTAAAATGCAAATAAATACCATCAAAAGGAGAACAAAAAAAGAAACCAGGATTTGAAAGGAGAGCTAACATCAAAAAAAAATTCAATGAATTAAAAAAAGACTTTTAATTAATATTTAATCAGTTAGATGAAACTTATTAAAAGATCATAGAATATTCATTATATGACTGAATTCATGTGAAATTTTCCAGGACAAAAAAATAAATTCATATATACAATTAACAGTGGCGAAGTTCAAGAGCAAACCCTTACCATAAAAATTACCATTTTATCTTCAAAAAATAATTTTTCCTATTTTTCCATTCATTTAATTTTGAAATCACTAAAAAATTTAACATTTTCATAATTTTTTAAGATTTTGTCTTTCAGTTGGTAGATATGCTCACTGCCAACTATATTCATGTCTTTCACTCACACCTCTATAGGGGGAAGCATAGGTGAGAGCCTAGTCTCCAGTTAATATTGACTCAAGGTCAAGAAGCCTCTGCCCAGATTAACTGATTTCAATGACGTCACAAAACCGCTTCAATTCAAATTATCTTTAATTTGCTTTTTTTTTTTAACTTTTAAATTTATTCAATCACTCAGGTCTGAATGAAAAACATCTATAAATTCTTTTTTCTTTATATTTAATTATTCTAATATAATTTTACATTATTATAATAATTATAAAAATCCAGGATCTCAGAATTCATTTTCACCTGAATGCAAAAACAATGAATCCAAATGATTTAAATAAACTTTCATCGGACTGAGATCCGAACCCACGCCCCTTGGTTTTTAAGATTATAAATACTGACAATGTCAATATCTTTAACCTCTCGACTACGGAGGAGGAGGGGGAAAGGAGGGGATAATTTAATAAAATATCGTAAAAATAAATAATAAATATTAAATCCAATAATCTGATTTTAATGGACTAAATTGACATTGAAATATTTTTTATTTAACCCCTAAACCAACACCTTAAATTAAAAATATTTTGTTCTACAATATACTTTTTTGGTTTGGGGAAAAAATGAATAATATTTTTCAGACACAGAGGATGTCAAATCGTGACAATCTATCAAATGAAAATAGAGAGGAATCTAAACAATAGATTTTGAAATTTTATTTAATTAAAAAATTATTTGATTTTTGAAGTTAAAATTCTATATTATTATTTCTCTGAAATTTTAAAAATAAACTCTAAATATTAAATCTGAATTAATATATTTCTGATAAAGACAATAAAAATATAAATAATAAGTCTTTTATTCTTTGTTCATTTAATAATACCTCTTTAGGTAAATCTAGAAATACTTTGAATTTTTTGATATTAAATTATTTTTAAGAAATAATCGGTCAATATTCGCTTAAGAAAATTTTATTTAATAAAAGAATTTATAAAATCAACATTATTTAATGCTTTCAATATTAGCGGATTTAATGAGAAAATGTTTTCCTTTGCACTGAATAAAAAATATTTGAATACATATATCTGAGTAATATAAAATTTTTTGGGTCTCTTTGACTTAGTTATTTAGGTATAAGCACTTAAACGGTTAAGGCCATTTACACTTCTACAGAATTCTTTACTATATTTGATTTTATATTAAAATCGGAGGCATCTAAATATCACATTATTTCAGATAAAACTAAAAATCTTCATCATTTTAAGAATAGTCAAAAGGAGAGGCCGCACAGAATATATAAATTTTTATACATTATAAAATTACATATTTTTTCATGATATAAAAAACTCCGAGCTTTATTTTATATTTTCCAAGTCTCGAAGTAATTCTTGTCTTGTGAACGAAATGCCAGTTGAACAATTACTTTTTCTGGCTGCCTGTCTATCCAACTTCATCATATTTTACCAGCCACTGCTCTGAAAATATCACAGAATGAATCACAATAGATCTCTTTAAAATGCCCAAAAAATGCTCTTACATTTTTTTTGTTCAGTTTATATATCAGAGGCTTTTTTTTTTAAATAAGAAATAATTAGAAAAATTTCAATTCACGTTAATTAAGATTTTTGGTAAAATTTTTTCCAATGTTTATAAATTTCATTAGATTCAAGGAGATTTTAACGCAGGGACTCTCACTGGGTATTTTTTGATTGAAAAAGACATTAAGAATTTAATAGGAAATTTCTGAAAGAGGTTCTTATGCAGCTCAAATGCCTCTATAGTGAAAATAAGAGACTAGAAATATTTTCTGTTATGTCTTTTTCTTAAAAATAAATGACAATTTTGGGTTTATTTGGTAAGATAACAATTTGTAGAAAATTATTGTATTGAATGTTCTTTGGCTTAAATTCCCCTCGAAAATCTTGGTTCAAGTCCAGGAGATTGGGGCCAATCATCTCACAATCATCTCGCATATATTATTATCTTAAAGAGTGCTTTGCACTCTCATAGAGCGTTGTTTGAAACCTACTATCTACTATTTCCCCATTAGTATTAATATCGTTTCTTTATTTAAAAGAAAAGTGTTAATTGAGCTAATACTACTAAATTAGTATCTAAAAAGTCAAACAAAGTAGGAACGATTTTCGCTGCATCTGGAAGGCAAAAATGTAAAAATCTAAGACACATTTGCGTTATTACTCGTAAACAAAAAGAGAGAGTAAAATGCTTTATTTACCATTAGAGGGAGGATATATTTATGCATGAATCATATGAAATATTATTATCAGACAAATATGAACGAGCTGGCAATGAAAATGGTCAAAGTTTTATAGATTTTTTAAAATTTTTTATGAATTAATCACAACTTCACTACCAAGAAAGTTACACAAAAGGAAATTGGCAGAGTTATTCTATAATAAATGATAAATCCAACCATATATAAATTATTATAGCAATCGTTTTTGGAGGAAGTGAAAAAATTAATTAAATTATCAAAACAAAATATTTTTGTTAATAAATTAATAACTCCAATATCAGCCAAATTCCAACAACGGAAATTGGCAGTTTTCTTCTATTTAATTTCTGAAACCAACAATATATGTATTATTATAGTAGACTTTAAAAGAAGCGACGAAAACAAATAAATTGCTATCGAATCGTTTCGTTGTGCACATGTCCCTCACCTCTCCAAAAATCTTTTATAAAACCATCAGACGCAGGTCCACTAAAAATAGCGCATTGTGACACTGAGAATAGCCGACGTCATGTTGACGGAAATATTTGCTGCATAAAATGATGGAGAACCTGAAAGAGGCGGCTGGTTTTTTCTTTTCTCCGAGCCCTTATACAATAATAATTTTTTTTAATTCTCCATTAAGCTTTATTTAATGTTTCCTCAGGAAAAGATTTTTCGTGGGGGAAGGGCTAACCATTCTAAGAAGATCAATTTTTTCGTAAGGAATCCCTGGTAAATAATGCAACTTAACGATTTCCTGGAAGATATAAGTCCATGTCTATAAAGCCTAAATATACAATTCGTTTAAATAAAGAATTAAAAAATTCTTTAGACTTTCCTTTCTTTATTGTTATAAATTTTCTTCTATCGGAATTTATTCTAATTAATGAAATCGTCACCTTTTCTCGATACCAAATATAAGCAAGGCCTTAAAAAATAAATTCTAAAAAAATGTTTTTTTTTCCTGAATAGAGAGAACTTATTCTAATAGGCCCTAAATGAATTTAATTATTTATTATCTACGTTACATGTTAACCAGATATGTTTATTTATATCATTTGGTATCCAAATGATTTAAATTTATCTGGCTGCCCGGGATCCAACATTACTTTTAAGGTCACTGATGACAATGTCATTACCTCTCGGTCACGAGGTGAGGGATTGTTATTCTATATTTAATTTTAATGAATATCTTTTTTTTTTTTTTTTTTTTGTGATCATCTTCCACCTTTCCAGGCTACAACACCGCCTGATCCACCCTCTCGACGGCTCATCCCATAACCGAAGAGCCTACTATTAATCTATTTAAATTCGTTTATTATAATTTCTTTCTTTTTATTTATTTGCTGATTAGTGATTTTTATTTTTTCAGTTGGGAATAGCTAGATGAAAATTTAATAAACATTTTCTTAGTAAATAATTCAATTGCGAATAGATTTCATGAGAAAGTCTTGTTTTATCATTAAATGTTTTTTTTTTTTTTTTTAATCTTTCAATTAAAAAACAACAAACAATATTTAAAAAACCCCTTTTAGTAATAAATTATACATGTGATAAAAATGATTTGATATCAAGTAAATTTTATTTTTTGACATTATTAATATTTCTCTGTTTTAAACTTACTTTATTTATTTTAAAAATAGATTTTATATTTAGATATCTTGAAACGTTTTGATTGGTCATTTGTTTCTGCACCCGAAGAATCACCTTCTAGCCTCATCGCATAAGATAATCCTCATCGCTCATTCAATTGAAAAAAGATTTTTCTTCAGTACACTTGCAACGGTTCCTCTGAACGCCACCAAATATACGGTTTTGTTTTCATTTTTAATTTAATAATAAAGAAAAAAAAATGTCACAAAAATTACAAGCACCAACTGTAAATGAATTTCTTTTAAGACAACTAAAAGATGGCTCGAGAGAAACACTTTCGGATATGTCTGAAACAGGGACGTTATCAGATGAATTATATGAATTTGCCATTTCTTTGGGGCTGGGGAGTCCAGCGGAATTAAGCGAGGACCGATTCCGGGTTAGCCGGACGAAAATGGAACTCCTAATGCAAGGTAAGGTACTCCAACTTACAGCCAGAGCAAAGTATTTATTTATTCTGCTTGCTTTTTCTATTAATATTTTAATAAAATAATTTATTCGAATTCCTTATTTTTATTAATGCTTTTAAAGCATAAAATTTTGAATTTATGAAATATTAAACTTCGCAAGGAGGGGCGGTTCTCTCCGATTCTATATTTTTAGTTTTTTAAAAGAAGAGTACGTTTACTTTCAAAAGGCAATAACTAACTTAATTATTCCAATTGGATTATAGTAGGATTGAATCGCACTTCCCCAAAAAAGCCATTGCACCAGGTGATTTTGTTCACGGTGATCTAATAAAATTACAATAATATGAGAAAAATATTCTAACTTTAGACTCTATTTTATTTCTTGCATTATCTAAGTAAAAATTTTTTATAAAATTAAAAAAAAGCCTCGGAGCCCCAGAGAGTCCTAGCACTCACTGCATTAATTAATATTTAAAATAATAATATTAAAATTAATAAATGCTAACCACAGAATAATTGAATGAATTATATAAAAAAAATTTAATCATTGAACTTTATTTATTTATTTATTTATTGAAATTATCTCTGAGACGGTTGTTGATTCAAAGGAGTAGTTTAGTTTAGTTTAATGCATATTAACATGGCTTATAATTAATTAATTAATAGTTCAACATTTAACTATTTTAAGTATTTAAAAGGTAGGCATGGTATTTAATAAAACTACAACTTATTTTTTTGAGGGGCGGGGGGGGGGGGGGGAGAACAACACAATGAGTGACATCAAAGATAGCCGGTTTGATCACTATAAAATTTTTAAATTTTATTATGCACTAGTTGTATAAAAAACATATTAGTATGCGTATCAAAATAATAATTATATAGTTTGAAAGCCTACATAAAATACAAAATTAGTAAATTACATAATTGTTAAAACATAGTGGACGATTTTGAATTTCATGTAGGCCTTCAAACTATATATTAAAACAAAACAATGATAGCGTTTGTCTACTTTTTTTTATTACGCTTAGTGCGAATTTACGATTTAGTACGATTTAAGAAATATTCGAACACCTATTAAAGAGAAAATTTTTTGTTCGGGATAGTATATTTGTAATATTAAAGCGAGTCTGATCTATTCTTTTGAATTATTAAATTTCTATGATCTTTTCCATAAAATCGTAAGAAGGAAATCATCGATAAATTATCATTAATAACAAAAAAATAATGCAATAGATTTTAAATATAATTCATTTACTTTTACCTGAAAAAGACAAAATATTTTTTTTCTTATATAACTTTTTTCTTTGAAAATACTGAGAAAAACAATTTGGTTAAAAAATAGTGGGCGGGAGAAGTTGAAATTTTTTTAAAAATTACTTTGATTTATTTTCATTCGTTTTTATAAAAAAATCCTTTCATTGATTTTAAAAATTTTTAATTATTTTTTTACATTATTAGTCTAAAAAACTCAGCCTTTAAAACATTTCAAATTTTAAAAGGAAGTGGTAGCAAATAGATAAGTGGGAGGACATTAAAATTTTGACATTTATATAAAAAAGATCCAATTTTACTCATTTGGACAAAAAATGCAAACAAAATTTTGCCAGAATTTTTAAATCTTTAGACCATTTTTGAGAAAGTTATTATTATAATATTAATTTATTTTGTCAAATCAAAACGAGCGGGGGAAGAGCCACACCATCCCTCTTGACTAGGCACCTCGTTAATGTATATATGTGTGTGTGTATGTTTATACATGTGTAGCTTTTATTTTGGCTTATATCTCTGGAACCACTCAGTGGAAAAGGATGAAACTTGACAAGTTTATAGCCTTAGAAGTGGCAAAAAAAGCTAAAATTTGAAGCGAATCGATCCGGAGGGGACGGTAAAAAAGGCCCCCGCGCTCCTCGATTTTCTCAGCATCCGCTGGGCCAAAATTTTTTGTTAATTAAATTTTTTTATAAGTCTTTTTTGGTATCTGGTTATTTAGACTACGTCCTTATGTTATTTATATTAATTGGTAGCCAATATATGATAGTATTTAAAATTTTTTATTCACTTAATGAATATTAATAATATTTATCCAAACAACAATACCTAAAAAAATAACAATAAAAATCAACTTGATATGACATACTCATTAGGGCTGTAGAGCGGCCATCTTATATTCCCAATGGATATAGTTAATGAATATATTGGTGGAAAGGGTGGAAAAGTGTTGCAACCTCGTTGCCTATTTTTTACTAAATATATTCATCAATAAAATATAATGTTGACAAGAATATTAAGGTTAAATGTTTTGAATTAATTTAATATTATGCAAATCACATCATCGGCTCGTTTTATTTTCTTAATGGTTTATTCAACCTTTTATTGCTGACATTTCGGTTTTTGGGTAAAACAATCTCCAGAGGTAGGGTCATTTATATATGTGTAAAAAAGGAGACAGCTCCTGTTCTGAAGATGTCCGACACGTCTTCAATAAATAAATAAATATAAACAAATAAATCATACTGCTTTTTGATTTGTCTAATTAAGAATATTAAGATCTAATATCTTAATAGAAATTTTTTTATACATTTTTTTCTTTGTAAATTTTAATTAGTATATGGAGGGAGCAGATCACAAAGAGTTTTTTACCCCTACCTTAGGTAGATTATTTTTATACATTTTAATTATTATAATAAAATCTTTAGAATTAAAGATTCACGTTTTTGAATTTTATAAATTTCCAAGAAGAAAAATAAAAATAAGTTAAAATTTTTTTTATTTTTTGATATACTTAAAATTCAAATAATTAATGATAAATATGGCAAGGTTTTGCTCATTATTTTCTGAAATAGAACTGTATGAAAAAAATTATAGAAAAAAGTGCGTGAAGAAAATTAGAAAATTTTGCACAAAATTTACAATTTTTTTTTTTTAATACACTACCAACTAAAAATATTTTGACGTACATTAAATTAAAAAAATTAAATATTACAAAATTGTGCGACCCTTTTTGTCCGCAACGGAAAAGAATTAGAAAAATGTTACATGTACCAGAGAACAAAATTCTGCCGCCAAATAAAGATGACCTGACAACGTTATGAAATTGAAAAAGATTCAATGAATATTTGTTTTAATTAATTAATAAATCTAATAATAAAAAAAAAGATTCCTAAATTAAATTGATATTTGAAAATTTAGTACCCTGAAGGGGTAGGGCGGAGTTCATTTGCCTCGGTTGCCACTCTAATAGAGTACCAGGAAAGTCACAAATCAGAGTTCACGACAAAGATGGATAATTAAAATTTTCGAGGTTAATTTGATATTTGACACCCCTACTTTTATTAAGACCCAATAAATAGGAAGTTTTACATAATAATAGCCCACTAGTCCTATTTAGAGAAGCGTTCGCCCTCCAAACCTCGACTTCTGCTTTATTGATTATTTTCAAATGAAACTCATACGTTACAAATTTGATTTTGATTCGTTAGACTCATTTATTTATTGTGAGGAATGGAAAAGTCGGAACACAATTAATTCGACAAGTGGACCATCCCCAAGCTTGTCAATTAAAGAATATTCTCGAAAGGTGTGAGACTAGTTCATAAAATAATTTCTTTATATCATGTTGAGAGAAAATGGGCTAAAAATTTCAAATTAATTATTTCACTATAATGAACACCATCTAAAAGTTAAGTAAATAAATGCATTTTCCAAATATAGATATCTTTTTTATGTTGTTATTTCTATAAAGACCCAGAGGTAAAGACAAGTCAAAAATAATATTATGTTAGTGTAAAAATAATTGCGGAATTAGGTTAAGGTTCAATTTTCATACAATTTTCACCATATTCTATTTCTACTTTCACTGATTGTTATATATCAATGTGAGGCTTATTTATGCTTCAATGATTTTTCGCGTTACCTCCGCGGTACGGTACCCAAGTTTAAACTCGTGCAGTAAATTATGCGAATTTCTTCTTTTGACAGATGCGTTATTTATAACTCAAAATCAAAGCAAAATAAACGTTAGAGAAAAGACTCAGATTCAGAGATAAATAAAATTAAAATTCATATATAATAATCAGTAAAAGTAGAAATATAATTTAGTGAAAATTGTATAAAAATTGGATCTTAACCTAATTCCTCAATTATTTTTGCACCAACCTAATAAAATTTTACTAATCATTATTTGTTTTGATTTTTTAAATAATCCTCTTAAGGACCGGTGCACACGGCGCGGCGCCATGTCTGTTCCTGTCCGTTTGCTGTGTGTGCGCTCCGCCATTGAAGCCAGTTTGTCTCAGGGCTCTCAT
Organism: Anisolabis maritima; assembly: GCA_010014785.2. Classification (NCBI taxonomy): domain Eukaryota; kingdom Metazoa; phylum Arthropoda; class Insecta; order Dermaptera; family Anisolabididae; genus Anisolabis; species Anisolabis maritima. Next base: position 19,788 of record JAAAKE020022226.1, on the reverse strand, counting down.
CACATTGGTGATGTGTCGTGCGACGCGCCGTGTGCACTGAGCCTTAATAACTAATACAATAGTTATTTTTATCTCTATTGCAATGATATAAAATGATTCATGAAATTTTTCTTATTTTATTGATTATTCAATAGGTGTATGAAATGTGTACTGTCTTATCTCCAATTGAATTCTTCTAAATTATTTCTTTATTTATGTAATATTTATTTTAAAAATAAGGCCTTTATAGATATATTAATATTACATAAGATGTTCATTATGTATCAATAGTAGACACTAATTAGTAGTCACATGATAAAATTTGTAAAATATTCAATAATTTATGGAAATTATCAAAATAAAGTTTCTAAATAAAATAAAACCGAGGTAAATATTACTGAGATTTACTATCATTGAAAGTTGATTTTTCATGAGATAAAAACAAAGAAAAATGCAACCGGGAATTTTCTCTCAACGTTTTGGCCTTAGATTAAAGTCCTCTTCGAAGCTCTTGATTGATATTAATTTATACACAATTAATGTATACATTTTACTTCTTTTACGAATTAAAATATTGCTCAATAAAAAAGTATCAAGTCCGAAGCGCTAGCTGATTTAAATTCAATTTTAATGGCTGTATTTTTCTTCAACTTATGATATTAATAATTAGTATCAAAATATATTGAATAAATTTTTAGGTTTTAATAAATAATTAGGAGAGCTATATAAAACATAAAAATAATAAATTTTATAGTATTTAAATTGATAATTTTGGTTTTCATATACCTTATTCATTAAATTATAATTAAAGATAGAATTTTTCAATGTATTTTTATATTGATAGTACATTTAAATATCTCTTTATTTGTTGAAAATTTCGCAATAAATCAAAATTTAAACTACAAAAAACTTCAAAAACTCGCGGTTTACGAAAAAGGTTTGTTCTAAGAACAATTTCCAACCGTTTGAAACTCTCAGACGCATGTGGAGAGCATTATTGATCAAAGAACGTACTGCGCATGCGTCTGATTTTTTCAAAGCATTGAAAATTCCTCTTTGGACAATTTAAATGGAATTGTAGTCCTGTAATTAAAGTAACGGACATTTTGTATATTTGAACTTTAAATACACTCACGAGTTCACAATTACTGAGTAGATGAATGACCACGATTTGCCCGAGTTAATGCTGATGAAATTTCTTCTGTTCCTTTAATACTTCTTCTTCTCCCACCCTCCTTACAAAGACAGAAGTCCCCTCTTCATTTGGTCTCTTCTAACTTATCATCCCTTTCTAACAATTTCGTGTTAGTATTGTAGAATAAATCGAGAATTCTTATTTAATATTGTTTTGATATCAAACATTGACGTTAAAAGTACTTTCTATTTATAAAAGTTAAATAACCCAATCATACCAACAAACATTTTATATATTGGCCAGGGAATCTCGAAAAGTAAATAATCCCTTAGGCCATCAATGAAAATAAAAATGTATTGACCTAATGATTTTATACTATCAGTAAGATAGAACACTTTTTCCTCTTAATCAGACAATAATAAATTTCCTATACTCAGCTCACACCTAATGCGTGGCAACCACAAGTTACCAGAACTAAGAAAAACATTTTTTTTTTTTTGGAAATGAAGCTTTTACGGTTGTTATTATAATAAACAAATTCCATTTTTGTCCACTGTAGTTTATTTTTATTAAATGCAACTTTTCGTTCACATAATTATATGTTGTATTTAATACAAATAAACTACATTTAAAATGTAATTTATTTATAAAAAAAAAAAGATTATTTTCTTATAATTTACGGGAGGAATATATTTCAATTTGGAGATTGATAAATAAATTTTAATCAAAATCGTTACAGTTGTTTACGAGAAAATTAAAGTGCATCAATAGTGTACTACTTTCATTTCCCCGATTTCATTCAAAACCTTTCTTTCGCATTGAGTTTCAGATATTTTGTTCACTGAAACAAATATACACACACATAGATTAATTTCCAAAGCTTGTCTTTTTCGTCTCAAGCTACATAAACTTTTTGGGATGATCGAAATATAAGAAATTTATTATATTTATTTAAAAAATCTCGTGTGATATTTGTTCTAATGAACGGCAGGGTAATTAAAAAAATTAATTCATTGTTTATTTAAAGTTTTCTATAATAATTATCACAACAATTGAATTTCTTAAAGATATCTGAATACATTAACTTTTAAAATATAAAGACATTAACATAATAAATTACAAAAACTGACATTTATTATCAAATTTTTTACAAAAAAAATTCCTATTTGTCCACTAATTAATAAATTGACTGTAACAATGGATGAATCTTATCTCTCAAAGTGAAATATTATAACAATAAATTGTTTCCTTTAGCGATGCTACTTGAAAACCTTTCCCTTATTAATCAATAAATGTTTTTTTTAATTGACTTTCTCTTCAATTGCTAGTAAAAGATAATAATTTTACCAATTAGACATTAAAAAATATTTCTATTTAAAAATAAAAGATTCATTCATAAAAATACAGCAGGGACGTTCTGTTCGCCAAAATGCTTTAGTTTCCAGAAAATTTTATGTAAAAAAATGGCTTACTCCCCCACCTCCCAAAATTTTTTTTCTGGATATTTGGATGATATATATGTAGTATATACTCGTATAACGTACATAAGGATAGATAAAAGGATTTGAAGAAAGAAAAACTACTTTTTTTCTCAAACCGACATGAATTTTTTTTTGCAAATGGTCAACATGACATCAAACAATCATGCTTAATGCACATTTTTGCATTGAGAATGACTAAACATTTTAGTTTAAATATCTTCAAATAAAATTATATATGTTACATCTAAAAGATACGGAAATGATTGACAATTTTTTTAACAAGAGTAAATTTAAATTTAAATAAATAAATAAATTTTTAAGTTTTTATTCTCTGTTATTGTTCAAATTACAAAATAAAGCACTTTCTTTAGAGGATAAAAAATATCAAAGAGGGGTGGCAAATTCTTCAAACAACCCTTTCTCTTCCACCCTCCCAAAAAATATAGGATTGACTCCTCGGTTACAGTTGGAGTTCCCGTTTTTGGGGAATGTTGCCGCCCACCTACCTTAAGCCTTTTTTAATCTATCTTATCTTATCTATCCTTACTTACTGATTTCATTTCTAAAAATTCTTGAAATTCATTTAATAATAATTTATATTAAATTATTTAATTAGATTTCCTTAAGAGTGAGTCAGTGAGATATTCACCCAGGCCGCACGGGCATATCTATCATATAATAGAAAATTGGCGCATGCGCTCCCACCCCACTCAACATTTTCTCTTTTTCTTCTTTTGACTTGTAGAGTTGTGCACTACGTTTCTCTTATCGGTGTGATTTTATTCCACAAAGGAAGGTTTATTATTATAAAAATAGATGGAATCTTTGCCTCTTTACAATATACCCTCCAGCACAATTCATTCGAACTCTTATGGTAAATATTTTCTATTATCTTTTGAAATCCCTTCCTCTTATAATTATTTTATTGACTAAATACTAAACAAATAGGAATTGAAAAATAATGATAGAAGATTTGGGCAGACAGTGTATAGTGCCCCTTTCTTTTCGTTGGTCCTTTTTTAATTATAAAACCATTTCTCTTTCAATTCAAAACTTATCTGTTAGGTAAGATTTTCACTTGGTCTTTTTTACTTTACACTATTTTCATTCTAAATATAATGTCTCGTGCAAATGATCAGGTTCAGTGATACTAGTGGCTTAAATTGGGTAATTCAGCGTATCTCTAAAAATAAGCTTAGCATGTTGCTAAAAGATGAACAAATTTAAATATATTAAACACACGGAAAGGGAGGTATTTATTATTTTTCCTACCTATATATGAAATATATACTGAGAAAGTATTTTTTTAAAATTTAAATTAATTTAAAAATCATGGCAATATAAGTCAAAATATTTAAAATAAATTTCTTATATTGAATGAATTAATCAATCGCTATACCGTCTATAATGTTCCATCAAAATATTCCATATTTTAAACTCTAAATGAATTAACTTTTTCATTGGAATTTCTTTTCAATTATCTTTTTTTCTTTTCATAATCTTAAGAGGGCAAATGCCCCTCATGTCTCCCCTCAAATGACGTCCCTCATTATTACACACCAGATCGAAGTAAAGGCTGGTAAGGATTGTTAATAATGATGAGCAGAGCGAATTGACAAATTCGTCTTAGGCGTTCTTATAATGAGCAAAAAAAGTTTATATTATTATAAATAAAAATCAGAATATTTTTTTGATTAGGAAATCAGCTTGTTAATATTTTATATAATTTTATGTGCTTATATATAATAATCGGGTTGCACTTAGAACCTTCTATTGCTCCGGGGGTGAGAATCTTCTTGGGTCAACAGAAGGTCTTGTTGGAATGGGTGAGGGCCTTCTAGGAAAAAGTTTCATCCATCCCGCCGATAAGCAGATTTGAGCCCTTCAAGGTGCCCATTCTTATCCTTTGAGGTTTTTTTCGAAGTCCCCTCATAGAGGCATGGTCTGCAGGAGATAGAGTGTGCATATGATGGAAAAAGCGGTTTCAGCCGCCGGGTTACTTGCTAATTATTTATTTATGTACTTATTTCTTCTGCACTCTTCTTTATATATACTAATAGATTTTCAATAATTCTGCATATTTTATTATCTTTTGAAGAACACGTTCTTCTTTAGAAAACACTACGCTTCAAATAGTAAAAAGTTATTTTAAAATTTAATTATCCTACTAACCCTCTTGCTTAAACTCTTTATTAAAATAAATTATATATTTTTTTAGGTGGCTTGGACTCATATAAAGACGCAGAAGTATTCTTTCAACAGGTTGATTTTAATTTAGTCATTTAAAAAAATCACAGATCACAGACCACTTTTCATTTATTCTTCAGGTAATGGAGGCTAGTAACACATTAATAGGTTGGCCAAAGCGACTCAAAATTGGGGCCAAGAACAAGAAAGGTAAATTTTAAATTGTGCATATTTAATAGTTAAGATTTAAAAATTCTTAAAATAAGGTAAGTGACCCAATAATTGACAAGGCTGCAATAGTTGACACTTTAAAAAAACCTCTAAAATAAGAATATTAACTATGAGAAACTGGATTAAAGTTCCTCATGTTGAAATGTGGAATGAATGAAGTAGACAAAATAGCGCTCACTCGGTCACACAGGTTCAGGCATTATATTGACATTGATTATTGTTAGATGTTTTCTTTAGATTTTTTGACACACTTTTTTATTTAATAGAGATCTTAATTAAGTCAAAATAAAATTAGGCCTATTTTCAAAAAATACAAAAGTTTGGGAAGGAACCGTCCGTCTTGTTACATTTAGAAGCAGCGAGAATCAAGAGAAAGGAGTTGAGACGATCTCCCTCCTCGCAAATTGCTTCCAGTCCATAAGAAATTGTAAAGATGGAGTTGGATGAGTGAGTCGAGATGAGGGAAGGCAAAGCTCCACTTTCTTTCCTTTTGCGCTCGCTCTTTCCTACCATAGATTCCATAAATTAGTTTGTTTTTGCTTACTGCAAGGTAGGCCACCCAAATGACCAGCTCTCTAATGTCTCTTTCGATTAATTGCTCCCGGGTTACTTTATAGATGGCTTGTTAATTTCTGAGGAGATTTAACAACTAATATTCACTAGTGAGCTGGTCATTTGGAATACTTACTTTTTAGCAGGCCAACTAATTTTTGCAACCTATGTTAGCCAAAATTGTTCTAGTCAACCTATTTGCACAATATCTCTACAGAAATTGTTTTATTCTTATTGTAATTTCAGTTTAACTTTTTCTGCAAAGAGTATGGGTCTGGGACTCAGGCATCTCTCAGGCGGCCCTAAGGGTTATATAAAAATATTCAGTTTATTTTGTTTATTATTTATTATTTTTTAATGCTTTATATTTGCTTATAGATCCACACGTCCGGATTTCTGGATTAAGCGCCAACGTAGCTAAGGCAAAAAAAATGGTTACTTCCGTTCTTGATAATCCAGTATGTTTTTAATAATTTTTTTTTTCACTAAAATAAACCACGAATAAATGGGAAAATTTTAAAAACGTTTTAGTTAGCCCATAAATAATTATTTGATCTTAAGCACACCCCGAATTTTCAACCCATGTTAATTATAGGCTGGCCAGTCTTGAAATTCCAGAATTCTTATCCTCACTCTAAAACTGTAAAGATGCTATACCATGCTATGCCAGCTCAGGCCTATCACAATGTTGCTTCCCCAACTCCCCCGTGTCTGTGCCTATAACGTAAGGGAGGGCTTATGACACGCTCATGACTCTTTTTTCTATACTTTTCTGGAATTCCGAGAATGAGCCCGCTATTCACTATTGTATACTTTTAACATTTTTATTTGCAATGTTTGTTAAATTTCTTTGCAGCATATACGTGTAACTCTCAAGATGGATGTAAGCTATACAACGCATTCGCATATCATTGGCAGAGGAGGCCAAAGTGTCAATCAAGTGATGCAAAACACTCAGTGCCACATCCATTTCCCTGACTCAAATCGTTATCAAATGACTGAAAAAAATAATCAAGTGACTATTTCAGGGGAAATGGTCAACGTAGAAAAGGCCAGACATGCTATACGCGTAAGTGCTCAGATTTTACATTTTCTATTATTAAATTAAAGGGAGTATGAAACGTAATTTAATTATATCAAAATTATATTTCTCTTTTACAGCTTTCATTAATGTGGAAATTTTAATTTTTACTTTTTTTTTTTTTAATTACCTCGATTTTAATTCGCTCATATTTTGCCATATTTCTTTCCATTTAATAACGCTATTGATTTGCGCAGTCTTCGCTTCTCCAACTATCGTTTTCCCTTGAAAATCAGGGTTCTGTTCCAATAGTTCTCACCTGGAACCTTTTTTTTTCTATTATATTTTAAAACTATATGATAACATTTAAAGTCTCGCAAAACCATATTTTCAAATTAGACAACCGAAATGTCTTATCTTTCTCTATTAGTGCTCTTTCTATTATAATTTCATTTGGGCTCATTCATAATATGAATTTTAGTTATTAATAAGAACATGATTTATTTATCAAATAGATCATATTAATCAATGAGCTATTAAAAAATTCCGAGGGGGAATCCTTAAAGGATTCTATAGATTTGTTATTGACTTGTATGCAAAGTTCCAAGTCCTGTTAGAATTAGACTACTTGATCAATTTAAACAATTAAAAATTCGACCTGAAAAAGTATTGTACACAACCCCCGCGTATTTCGCCCCCAACCTCCAACTTTTTTTTAATGGGTCTGAAGAAATTAATGTTGTGAATAATTATTATAAACCTTCACAAAACATAAGACCGGTATCTATCTTTTGGGAAAAATATATTCAGTTTCAAGGAGATTATTAAATATAAATTAATTTAAAAAAAAATATTTTTTCTTAGTGAAGCCCAAAATTTTTAATCCTACCATCTTAAACTAGGAAATCACAATCAGGTTGTATTAGACAATGAAAGGACCAAATCATATCAATCAATAGAAAAATAATATACTTATTATACTTTTTCATATCCCCACATATTATAATAAAATATTTATTTGAATTTTTTATTTGGTTTTAGAACCTAGTTCCGCTTATTTTTGAGTTTGAATTATCAAGCATCGTAGAACCAAGTCCGACATTAAAACAAATACAGGATAATTATGGAGTTGTAATCTCCATACGTTCCCAACCTAAACTTAATGGTACTCTAGTCTCTATTAAAGGCAGTGAACTCGAAGTGGCTCGAGTAAAAGAAGCCACACTTTTGGCGATTAATCTTTTCAATGGACCTTCTAAGGTGTGTTATTCATTCCTCTTTCTCAATAGTTTTGAATACTTCAAAATACTACCTATACATACTTTTCAACAAAAAATTTTTCTAAATTTTTGTCTTCCTTCTCCTCAGGTTATAATGAACGTGCAAATGACGATGGAGATCTCGTCTCAACATCATGCAACTGTGATGGGACCTAACGGGTCCAATATTCGGGCAATTATGGCAAATACTCAGACGGAAATCATGTTCCCTGACGCTAGGGATCCAAATATTGCCAGTTTGAAACGAACATCGATCAAAATCCGTGGCAACATACATTCTGTCTATCTTGCTAGACAACAACTTATAGTAAGTCATTAGGTTTGTTAATGAACTAATCCACAACTGTAAGACGCGTCATTGGGGTGCATACACAGAATAAAAATACTACTACTACTATATTCATGTAGCGCATGCGTCATTGATTTTGAAATAATAAAATGGAAACACCACTGTAATTCTATAGGATGTTCTCGCATGAATTATCTGCTTCGTTAAAACACAAACAACATTTTAATATCTTTTTTTAGGGTTCTCTTCCATTATCGATAATTTTTGAACTTCCACAAAAAACTGAACCAAACAGGGAAAAGATATATGAAACTTCCCAACAACTTAATGTCAACATTTCAATGAGAAATATCATCAAACACAATAAAATGATGGTTACTATTAAAGGAATCGAAAGAGAAGCAAGTAAGTACAATCACTATATCGATATTACGGTCGCTCTGGGAATTCTAGAGAGGTAGGGAAAGAATCTTAGAAGTTCTTTTAACCCAAGGAAGCGACCTTATGATAAGCCTGAGTTGGTCTGGGGATAATGCTTCTTGAAATCCGAGGCCGGCCAGACTATAGCAAAGTATAATTGTGATGTTCCACTGCTGTAGCTTTCCTCATTTGCAGTAACCGTGTGTCATAATCACAAACTAATCTCACATCATTTGGTGGATTTTTTGGTTTATAATTCGTTAGGGCATTCCATATTCGGCAGTTCTCTGCCCCATACAAGTTTTTAGGAAACTATTTAAACTTGCCAATTTTAAAAAACATTTTGTACATTAAAATATTTTTAGGTAAGATTTACGAATCGAGAAAATTATTACTTGAGTTGGATGAACAAACAGTCGTGGCCGAAATCCCTGCGACATACTACATCCCAGTCACTGATATGAAGCTACAATCATCTCAAACTACAATAAATCTGAATCAAAACCGACCTGAATCAGGTAAAGTTATATTTATATATTTAAAAATAAATATAAATAAACAAATAACAATATGTGAATGTGTGCGAGATTATACTCTACCGACTGAATCACGGAAATAATAATAAAGAAGAAAAAATTTGTTTGATTTCTGAAAATTTATTAATTGAAAAATAGGATAAACATGCAAGTACTTTTTTGTTTAATAAAATTAATTAAATATTTCTACCATATATGCGCGAGAATTATTGAAATTCTTTAGTGCCTTTCGCGTTGGGTTTCTTGACTTCACAAATTCAAGATCATAGTATTTTTGTTGACTATTTGATCAGTATTCTTACTTTCTCTTATCTATATGTGAAATATATAGTGAGAAAGTATTGCAAAAAAATCTTTGTCAACATTTCAGCGGAAATACACGTTTTGAGGTCCCCTGAGTCTAAAAAAATGGGCCCCGCAAAGCAGTTTGTCTTTCTGTGTGTCTGTGTGTGTGTAAACAAGATTTCTCAAAAACGAAAAAACGTACAAGGCTGAAATTTTATATTTAAGCTAGACACCCTCGTCGCATACACTTTGAAGCTTTTGAATAAAATCGGCCAACGGGTACTAGTACTTTACTTATGTACTTTTTTAGCTTTTTTTATTTATTTATAATGAACACTGATTTTTATTTCTATTAAATCTTTGGATTTAGAAAAAATTCTTTTATCGAATAAGAAAAAAATTTTTAACTAATAAATTTTGTTATTGGAATACTAATTGTTTCAGAGACCGAAATTACAAATGGGATCAACGCTTTGGCTTTCCACACCTCTCAACGTTGTATGATGCCACAAATTCCGTCCGGTATTTGCCCGCCTGTTTCGAAAAATGTACAATTTCCTATGATGACGCAAACAACTACGACACCCTTTAATGTGAACAACCCTCGCACCTACAATCTATTTCCTAACACTTTGGGCATTCAAGTCGATAACGGTATGAGTATTTTCTAGTTTACAATAATAGTAATAATAAAGAGCCAAAGGTGAATATAAGGGGGGGGGGGGATAGGGAAAAGGGGTAATTACCTCCCTCTGAGATTCAAGAAAATTATTTTTGCTTTGAAATTTTATTATAAATTTAAAATTTTTATTCTAAAAGATTTTATAAGCAAAAAGATATAAAAATATACTTTTGAAATATTGGGAAAAATTTTACTTTCCCTCCCCCAAAAAATTTCCTGGCTCCGTCCTTTTAAAGATGGGGTGGTTGTGAACCTACTCTTTAGATTTTGAAATTTTACACGCCTCATTTTAACTTTTATTAAAATTATGTTTTTATTATATTTTTCTAGGATATTCCAGTTTAAATTCGAATTTAAGCCCAATATCTACTCCTAATCATAGCCCTCGATATTCTCCCTTCATTGATGAACAATTCCCTTCAGGTGAGAATATATTAATTTATTTTTTTAATTTTTTATAATCATGAGAAATTTAACCCGCAAATTATTAATATTAAAAATATCTTTGCGTTTCAAGTCAAAAGTACCCCAAAAATGCAAAAAAATCTTAATATGTATCTGTGTGTTTAGCTTTTATTTCTGGAACCATTCATCGGAAAAAAATGAAACTTAACAATTTTATATTGTTAGGAGTGCCTAATTGCTCCGATTTATTTATCCAAACAACATTACCTAAAAATCAACATGACATGGCCTGCATACTCAAAAGGCTTGTAGAACGGTCCCATTTTCTATTTTCAGATGATATGGTTAGGGATGGCTGAAAAATAATCGGCTTTTTCGATAATAACTCAGCCCACAATTGAGATATCTTGAAATTTAAAAATCTCTTTGGCTACAGACTAGAATATTTTGAGCCTAATTTCATGCAGATTGGTCCATTGCTCTAGGCTCGAGATCTCCGGACAGACTTTTCTCTTTATATATAAAGTTAACACTTAAACATTAGTCAAATTAATTAAATAAAATATTTATATACCCAAAATTTTTATTTCGTCTTTTTTATTATATTTAATCAACTTTTTTTTATTAGAAACCTCCCGGACTCGCTAACTTGATTCTTTTTTCCAGAGCGGATTTATATTTATAACATTTCTGTAATAATATTTTTAATTTTCAGCTGACAACCCTAATAATATACATTATCTCCCTAATCCGCTTCGAGCACAATTAGAATACGAACAATGGAAACAAAATGCTTACACAGGTGAGAAACAATTATTTCTTTCTCTTATTATAAGAAAGCATTTATCAAATCTCGGCATCTCATTCTCTGATGTAAAATATCTCTAAATACAAATTATGAATTAAAAGTGAATAATACGTATATAATAAAATATTTTTCTAGCAATTCAAGCAAACCCAGTGCCTTCAGTTGCCCGAAACCCGACGTCTTTTTGGTCAGGCCTGGGATTTAGTCAATCTGCTCCGAGTGTGTTGAATCAGCCACCCTCCGACGACGCCATGGTAAACACGGAAATATTTTTGGAAAATATAGAATTTTAATTTTATTTATCATTACAGGATAAAAATTGGCTGAGAGCAGGACATAACATAAACCTTAACGGAATTCCAGAGGTGAAGATGCCCTCTCTGGAGTCCAGCAACTATAGGGACCGTACACCTGCATGGGTCCAACAGAACATTTCAAACTCCAATTGTCTTATCTCGTTGTTTATCTCTTTAGGCTTGGAATCTTTTATTGGTAAGCATTAGCTCAACCACAAAAAAAGCATTTACTTCTAATTTGGGATTTATTCCATTTGACTGTGCCTAGAAGACGGATTAATAAGATCTTCCACTTTTACAGCCGACATGTTTACATCAAAGTCCAATTAATAAATATTAAGTAAAATTTATTTTTTATTGCCTATCATGCTATAAAACTTTTCTCCTGAAGATATTCGGAACGTCGGAAATAAAAAATTAATTTTTTTTATTTCATCTATTTGCCAATCACATACAAATAATCTACAGCCAAACCAAACAGACTTCATTTAATTAATTTATTCATAGAAAGAAACAATGACTATTCTATGTCTTCGATTATCGAATTATTTTTGCAACACTATAGAGGTGAGGTGCGCCTATCACAGGCGGATTCAGCCAATTCCAAGGGCTCTAGCAGGAGGGGTACGGCGGCAAAATAACTAGCGCGGTATAATCTCTTCTTATCATTGTGTAAGAACACCTTTTTAGACCTTTGGCAGAAGAAACTTTTTGCTGATAGTGTTCGAGCGGGTTAAGATACCCGATAAAAACTCACCCTTAAATATTTAGATGAAGAAGTTAGTCATGAGAAGGGCAGGCTGAAATTATTGTAATAAGAAAACTTCCTTCACCTCTGATCAAAGATTTTTTGAAATTGTTGAATTTAATCAAATTTTTTAATTTTCTCCAGGTTTATTCACTGAAAACGAGATTGATCTCACTACTTTTATTATGCTTAATGAAACTGATTTGATAAATTTAGGAGTACTTTCTTTTGCGGCTCGTCGAAAAATGTTAACTGCTATAAAAGGTAAAATTCTATATTATTAAATTTTTTTTCAAATAATTAAAACTGAAATTTATTGATTTTTACTTTCTCTTATTTTAAATGTCTTCCTTTAGTTAAAATCAGGCACAGTTAAAGTGTTCAGCCAGTTACGATATTTAAGGACAGTAGAGGGGATTAAAATACTCCCCAAAACTTCTCTTAAAAAAATAGGTTGTATTAGGGGGGGGGGGGAGCGGCATTAGAACAGAAAAACCACCGTCAAAGTGATATCTTAAATTTGTCTATTCTAATATTCCTCAGGCACTGTAATAATATATAATATTCCAATCCCGTTTGCTGAGCCTGATGAGTGGTCCATTAGTGGGACGCGCCCTAATATTTTTTCTTTTGTTTTTGGTGTTTTTTTTGCATTTTGATCATTGATTATTGAATGCGCAATATTTTTTTTTCAATAGTTATATTATACGCTAATAACAGACTACAACTGCCTCAGAGCAAAATTTATGAATATATAAATAAGTCCCTGAGAAATTTGATTTTTCGGCCCCCCAATATAGATATTTGTTTAAAAAGAGTTTATTAAAAATAGTTAAAGAAAATTTGAGATAAATTTTCATAAAAAGATTATTATTAGACTGTTTACAATCTGGAATATGCGTACCCCTTCTGATATTTGATTAATGTTTAAGGGGTATAGTAAATAAGAAAATGCAATGGCGAAATATAAGCATTCTTGTAATAAAAGATAGATAAGGGCAAATGCTGATTCATATTTATTCTCATTAATTATTCTCATCCGCCTTTGTTTTTCTTATTAAAACTAAAATTAAAATGAAAAATGTACGGTCCTATTTATACATCAATATTTTTTTTTATAAAATTTGGTGAAATTGCCTTTATCTTCCTTTCTCAAAAACCAAAAGAAAATTAGGAAATCCCCCTTAAAAAAAAAGGTAAAATCGGAGAGGGAAATTTTTCTCTTAGTACCCCCTCCCACTAAAATTGCCCTTTTTAGACGAGAATATAAGTGTATATTGTAATAAAGTCTTTAATCAATCATAAAATATTAAGTTTTAATAAAAGTGGATAAAATTCATTTTTTATCAGATAATTCGAGTGCCTGCTAACAGGCGAATTTGAAATTTATTTTTTAAATGGGTAATTTTTTGAAATTATTACTTAAAAGCAAATATGATAGAGTACAATGATTAAATTTTATAAAATTTTTATAGATATTTTAATTTTTATATTTTTACAAATTACTATTATAAAATAAAAGAGATTAGTTCTGTTTGCATATCTACAGGCTTAATGGAATTTTTTAATTTTTATTAATATATAATTATATTTTTTATTTATTTATTTATTTATTTTTTTTTGTTGAAATTCTAATCAAAAAATAAATTTGTGCCTATATATTAAATATGTGTCTCGCTTCGCGCCTGTTTTTAAATTTATTAGTGTTAAGTTTTTTTATCGGCTTTTTTACTTTCTCCTATTCCTCTCTTTTCGTAGGCTTATCGATGGAATAAGCGTTTAGTATTTATTTACATTGTTGCATTTTCTTTTATGTAATTACAAGATCCTCGTCAGACTTTTCGGTTAAGGCCCATTTTCATTTACAGGCTTCAAGAATTCAGATTTTTTGAATACATTGGCGCACTTACTAAGCTACTACACATCATATACATTTTTTTAAAGTCCGTATTTATATCCTAAACGTTTAAATTTTAAACGTGGCTAACATGTGTATGAGTTTTACCAAAATCGGTCTTCCGGAAATAACACTTTACTGATATTATTTTTCACTTTTCTAAAAATTTACTCCAACAATTTTTTTTAAATTTCGTATATCAATTACCTAATTAAAGACATAAAATATATTTTTTGATTTTAATATGTAAAGTCTGCACTCTTTGAATTTTTTGTCTATATTTTCGTTATTTATAATATTTTAGAAAAGTTATTTATATAAATTTCAAAATTATATTTTAAATAACTTTTGTTATATATATTTTTTTAAAAAACTAGCAGTTTTTATTAAAAAACAGCGAATTTTCGATATAAGCGACTAATGAACCGAATCCGTCCACAGAGTGTCTCTGACCTTCTGGATAACAATAATACCAACCAATTTCTGGAATTTTCAATCACTAATTATTTTTGTTTCCAGAATTATCACGCCATAGCCCCAATTACTCATTTAACCGTGCTCCAGGGGCAGAACGTCGCACTAAGAATTCTCCGACATAATTTCACAATTTCACAATCCTTTAGACATCGATGATCAATAGTTTATTTTCTACGTTAATTATTATTAAATGATGTATACCAAACATATTTAATTGAAATATAATAAATATTTTAATATTAAATAATTTAAATCATTTTTAAATAATTGTTCTAATATTTATTGATCTATTAGATAAATTTAAAGAGGTCCCAATAAATACTTTTTAAATTTAATTTTAATAGATTAATAAATAGAGTTTATTATTATATATCAAATTAAATATGTTTGTTTTGTTTATCATTTACTAACAAACGGATACGATATTGTTATTGTTATTTCTATATTTATTAATGTCTGATAAATTTTATACAACATTTCGTTATATATATTTATATATCAATATATTTATTAGTACTTACATTAAAGTTGCTTACAAATATAAAAAATTTAAAATAGTAAAAAAATACAGAAAAAAATAAAAATAAAAAAAATTAAGACTAAACTAAAATATATTTATACTACATTAATATTATTTTTTTTTTTTCACTAACTATTTATAAATTATATTCGCTAATTTAGATTAATTTTCAATTATGAATTTAATTAACATATTACAAATATTTGTGAATTATATTAATTCATGTTAGGGACTTGTTTTATCGTTTTTAATCTTTTAGATACAACTTATTTTTATTAACCTTTAATAAATACTGTAATTAACTCAGAATTATAATAATATATTACTAAACGTTAATGAAAATATATAAATGTATTATATTTATAGATATATATATATATATATGTATATAAATATAATATATTTTAAAGCTTTTTTTTAAGCATTGAGAATAAAAAAATATATACTATTATTCAATAATAAATTATATTTATCTATTTTGTATTTTAAATATTATACTGTCACAAAAATGATTATGTTTAATTATATAAAAAATAATTCAGAAATTTAATAAATAAAAAATTCTAACTTTATGATAATTTGTTCTTGTAAGCTTAAATTATTTATTCGCTAGAAGTTCTGTTGAGTTCAAAAATATTTTCCCTCTCTATTTAAAATTTCTTTAGTACTGCTCCCTCGGAAAAGACCAAGGCGGACGACTGCAGTGTTGTCAGAGTTCTGCATCACAGACGGAGTGTGTTCGCAGAGTGATTGAGTAGTCGTGAAAATCTGAAAACATGGGTTGCGCACCATAGCGCTCTGATTGGTTGGTAGCTCGCCTCGCCCTCCTCCCTCTCCCATTCCAGGGCCCCACTCCTTCAAAACAAAATTAATTTTAATTAGAGTATTATCCTAAGATTCCATTGAAATATCCTGTTTCTTGCTAAATATAGAATAAAAATTGGTGCAAAATATAAAGGGTTTATCAGAATTTTATTTCCATAGTCTCTCAAATATAAATTATCTAAAAAATTATAAATTTTGAAACCATAATCCATCAACAATTAATATTAATCTTCATCTTGTGAAATTTTATCTCATCTTATTTTCTCCTAAAAAAAAAAAAAAAAAAAATACTGTTTACATATTTCTTGTGACGTGACCTAATTCAATTTATTTATTCTACGTCATTTTGAATTCTTTCTTTTATTATAAATATAGAAAAAATTTTTTTAATGTTTATATTTATAGAGCGATAAGCAGACTAAGGTGTGACACACGAGAAAAAGAATATTTAAAATTTTTTAATATTTAGGAATCATAGTTGACCAAGGGAAAAGAGCGAGGGGGTAGAGAAAGATTAGTAATGTCGATACATTAAGCCCCCGCCCCGCTAGAACTTTGTTTTTTTTTTATTTCAATCTAAATAAAATTTTTTCTTAGGAATTGAATCACTGATCATGATTATCATTTCAACATTTTATTGGGAGAGTTCTTTGAGGAGCTTGCCTCCCTCACTCCTGATCTTAACTAGAATTTGAACCTAGTAATAAACTCTATTTAAATAATTTTTACTAAATAATATATAATATATATTTCACTTCACATATATATATATATATATATATATATATATATATATATACATTAATTTAATAAGTTTTATTTTTAATTAGATTGTTCATTAATAAAAAATTAATAAAATTAAATTTTTTTTATTTTGAAAAAATATCAAATTTCTTACATCAGACGTCAGTTTGTGGTCGCAATTAGAGACGAATTTGGCAGGCGGAAAATTTTTTATAGATATTTGTTATTAAGAAAGTTGTAAAAAAAAATTCACTTTAAAGCCAGAACTCTCTCTTAGGTAACCTAATAATAATTGTATGAAGTCTTCTTCAGCATTTGAGGCCATTTAGACTTCGTTCATATTTTTTTCATCTAATTGAGAGCCAATTTTTTAACGCTCAAGAAGGGAAGCTAACCACTGACACTGATCGTGAAGGAAAAGCTTTACCTATTTTCTAAGGGACAGGTGTAGCCTATATATAGCCATCTCAATATTGTATTGTTCAAATAAATTTGTTTAGAGATGCTCCGGGCCCAGAGACGCCCTTGACGCTCGTGGCGTGTCGGCTGCTAGATTTACTAATCTTTACCACAATGGTGCTTTTTTACTTTCTCTTACATATATATGTAATATATAATGAGAAAAAATTGCGATCGCAAAAAAAATCGATGTCGAGAAATTTCAACGGAAATACAGGTCCTGAGTCAAAAAAAAATGGGTCCCGCAAAATGCTCTCTCTCTGGGTGTGCGTGAGGACGTGCATGCGCACATATGTGTGTGTCTGAACAAGATTTCTCAAAAATAAAAAAAAGTTCGAGGCTGAAATTTTTTATTTAAGTCAGACAGTGAATTTTATAACTTAATCAGGGCTATTAGCAATTATATAATTATTGGGTAGCCACATGGGGGTTAGATCTAGAATATCGTTAAAATCGATAAAATTTTAATAGGTCCTGCACAATAAACCATCGAACGGAGCTGCCGCTCAGAGCGCCCATTTTTAAAAAAAGCACAAGAGCTCCAATACATTTTGTGTTTAATTATAATTATTATTTATCATAATCATTATTATTATACATACGGTAATACATAAGGAACAATAAGTTCTAAAGCCGGCACTAAATGGCTGGCTACATAAGAAGGGTCTACAATAGGTCATGTCTGGGTTTAGAGATACATTTGAGATGATTGCTCTGCTGATTCCAACATAAAAATACATCAGTTGGAAAAAATTCCCACCAATGTATGTTGTTCATGCCTAGGCGCAACTTACCAAGAAAACATGACCTTCCCTACCAAATTGATAGTGGGCACATTATCTACAACGGATTGTCAAAATTTTAATCTTGACTTACGAGACTTGCTGCTTTTTAAAATGGCTACTCTGGGCTTGAAGCACCACTAACTCCATGAAGAAAATTCTCATATCAGGTCGGAGAATCGAACACGGCTCTCTATGTCAAATGTCAGACATGCTTACTAATACACAGCGTAGCTATATTAGAACAAACTTTTTATTGCCCAATCCCAAATCCATACTCTAAGTAAGGACGGTATGTCCCAAAGACGAATGTTTTTTTGCAATAAGTTACAATGAAGTTAAAGCAAAACGATGAAACAGAAATTTCAAAATAACTTAATTTATTAATTTTAAATCTCTTTGGTGACATTCATTACGTTCTTTCCAACTTCTTTAAAAAAATGTCCTAGCTATTCTTCTTCTCTTTAGTCAAGATGAAAATAAAAAATTTTATTTTTAGCGCGTCACATCTTGTTAGTGATTTCATGGGCGGCTCTCTCTACCTTGTGCTGCTCTCTTATAGAATACAGCAGAACTAAAAGATTTTAAGAAAAATTTTAGAATCAGCTATATTTAAAAATAATTTATTAATCATATTTTAATTTTCAAAATTTTACAGATAAATAATAATTAAATTTAATAAATAAATATAAAATACGCATTTATAATTTAAAAACTACAATTATATGTATACATATATATTTTGTCTTAAAACGGTGAATAATAATATTTTTTCCACAATATACACATATGTATTTAGTAAAATATTATTAAAAAAAATTTTTTATTTAAGACTCATAATTTTAAATTCTAAACCTGATTATTTAATAAATTAAAAAATTTAAGTTAACTTTCTCAAAAATATTATAGAAATTAAGTTATCAACGTTAAAAATTCAAATTTACCTCCAAATTTATTTATTAGACATTATTAAAATTAATCTTTTTTAAAGATCAGAAAATTAAAAAAACTCTAAAAATACATCTATTTAATTAAAATGTACTTATTTATTTATAATTTGAGTAAAAATATTAAAATAACAAAAATGTATTAAATAACATTTATTTAAAAAATTTAATTTAAATTAATTTTTATTATTAAAAATGATTAAAAAAAAATTTTTTTGTTCAATTTGAATATAAATGGACATTTTTCAGTAAAAAATAAAATTATTTATTAAACAAGATATGTGGGGCGTATATATATTTTCAGATATTCTTTGATATGACACAAACAACAACATGGCGTTTTTGAAACCATGTCAGAAAAATAAGTGATTATTGAGGTAAATAAATTTGTGGTTTCATTTATTTAAAATCATTCAAGAAGAGAAGTTAAGAGAGCAGTTATGAAAAAATTCATTTTATATTATACCGTAAGACTAAAAGTGTTTTGTGTGAAAATCAATCATTTCTTCCTTCTCTTTCACACTATCTCTATCTCACTCAATTCCTCATTCCCCAAATTATATCTTTTTAATTTTTTTTCCTATTTATTATTTTAAATGATTTTAAATAAATTATATAAGTGATTTATTTTAATAAATGATAAAATCCATATTTTCTATATCATAAATTTTTGATTAATAGGTTAAGTATATATTGAATACATTTTATTTTTATATTAAATTAAAAAAAAAAGAATTTATTTATATAATTATAGTATTAAATCAAATAAGTTTATATATTATTTTATAATATATTAGTGAGA
>JAAAKE020022215.1:0-10312 GCA_010014785.2 Anisolabis maritima | reverse complement strand
GCCATATAGAATTTTAATATATTATTTACTATAAATAAAATCAAGGCATATTTATTTCTACTAATTAGGTCCCATTAAATATTTTATAAAAAGAAAAAATCTTGGGACTGTCTGGGGTCCGATCCTATATCCCTTGGCTTTTAGGGTTTTCAATATTGATAATGTCAATACCCCTCACCACTCGGTCACGGGATGGGGACAACCCAGAGAGGTTACCAACTTCTGGGGTCACACTTTCTTCAGTAGCACGAAGAAGCGAATTTTTGTTTAAATGAAATCGAAACTTTTTTTAAATGTATATTAATTAATATTCAATGTTTAAATAATATATATGGCGGATCTTAGGAATAAGATGCACGGTTGGGGGAGCTGACCGAGAGGCATATCAAAATTGAATGAAGGGTTGCCAAAAGGTAATTTCCTAATCCAAGAAAAAGTTAAATATGGGTTAAAAATTTCGAGAGAAGGCGAAATTAAGTATGCTTTTTTTAATTAAATTTAGTCATGGATAGTTTAAATAGGAAACAATTTTTCTTGTGAAAAATGAAGTTTCTGTTTAGGTATAAACTAATTATTTCTACTTAATTATAACTTTAAATGAGTTATATAAAATTTTAATTCAATGGAAATATACATATTTTATTAAGTGGAATTGTTCTCTCCCTTTCTGTTGTCGAAATGCTATGTTTAAACTAGAGGATATTTTTGACTATCATTATTACTCATCTTTTTGTACTTAATTCATTTAAATATTATAAGCAAACAAGAATTCTGAACAAATTTATCTTAACTAGAAGGGTTAAGTCGGCATTTGGAACTAACTAATTAAGACTATCATTTATTTAAAAAAATATGTTGTGACAAAACATCACACAACTTACCTATCTAGGCAAGACAAAGCTTTCTAACTCATCCCCTTTAAGGAAAGCGGTCTTCCTCTCGAAATGACACTCAAATTTTTTTATATAATTATTAATTTTATGTTATTAAATATTGCTTTTAATTTTTAGAAAATTATTTTATTATTATTTGCAACCCTTAATCCAACCCCGTGAAACTAAATAATAAGAAAATTAACAAAAATATATGTATGATGTGTGAAATAAAAATTTTTAATGTCTAAATAACTTAAGAAATAAATAAAAAAAAAAAAAGAGTAAAAAAATTAAAAAGTCAACTATTTTTTTTAATATCAATAACTCGTAGACTCCCCTCCCTCTTTTACACCGATGGTGATATAAAATATTTAATAAATAATGAATTTAATATTGAAAAATTTCATTTTTAAAAAGATAAATTTAATAAGAAAAAAATATTCGTATTTTTGAAATCATATTTCTTCAATAAAAAAAAGAATATTAATTACCTTTAATAAGACGCTCAAGTAAGCAATATTATTATTTACTTGAAGAAAATACAGCAGAGAGATAGAAAAATAATGCGAGCGGCGCACCAAGAGATCTTAACGCCTGACCTTTCTTGTATTCGACTGAGAGGCCTTTCTTTGCCTGTGTCAGCTCTCGTAAGAAAAGGATCAAAATAGTAATTCCCATTTTAGTCAAAAATAAAAAATACTTTTTTTTTCTAATCTAACAATATTTAGAATTGGAATAAAATATTAGCAGATGGTTTAAAATATTATTGAGAGTCCTTTCTTAAATATTTTCATCTCTATCCTAAACAACCTCTTAATATAGAAAATAATTCCTTATATTCTTTTTATTTTTTCATTTATTTGGATTCAATTCTAAGTGAAATAAATTTAAAAAAAAATTAATTTCAATTTTCATCCTATAATAACCCTTAAAAAATTAAATAATTATCAATGTTATTTTTAAAATTTTTTCATTTATTTGGTTGATTTCAAAAAATCTGGTGTGACATCACGCAGCTTTCTCTTACTTACTTAAATGCTATTATACCAGTTTTTTTTTATACAATTTTTTTCGAATTTTAACTTAAAGACAATTTAGATAAATATAGTATTTAAAAAAATCTAAACATTATCTATAATTTATACAACTCGAAATCGTTAGAATAGAAAAAATTTAAATTTTTTTTATCTTTCATTGAAGGCCATTTAGACAATAAATTGTATATATGGGATGATAACTATATAATCTTTCCATATTTATTCAAATTTGTTGGTATCCAATTTAATTTTAATACATTTTATTGCTTAGGGCTTGGCGCAAAAAATTATTTCCAAATTTGCCAGAAGTCTCCTCCTGGGGATGGAAAGTGGGAGAAAATCTCACCCCCAGAAGCACAAGTGGTATCACAATGGCCCAATACTGGCTTAAGTGAGTCTCCCAATGGAGGGTGGCAACCACTCAATCCTAACCTAACCTATTGCTTAGGACGGAGAACGAAACATTGACCATTAGATCGTGAAGCTCTGAGCTAAGGGACAGGAACTAAAAATCTTTATTATCAAACATAGGATTTAAAAATATTTACATCTTGTTAACCATCTTACTATTTTTTCTATGGAATTCTTAAAATCTCAAATTGGAGGCCCCGCACTATTTTGAGGTGGACTATGATTAATAAATCTTAAACATTATCTAATTTATAATATATATAACAAATTTAATCAAAATCGTCGAAATAGTTTTCAAATCACAAAAAAACTTAAAAACGCACAAAAGTAAAAAGAGCACCAAATAATTTTTATGAGTTTTATTTTTTGCGATAGCACTATTTTCCCTATACAGTAGCAATATATTACATATATTAGGTAAGAGAAAGTAAAAATAGAAAGAAGAGTGCAGGCTATGGATATTCAATTCAAAATTGAGACGTTTCGAAGTTTATTTATTCATCTTCAGTCCAATTGGATAGTTTAAAACTATCAAATTTGACTGAAGATGAACAAACGCCACATTATTGTTGACCCGGCTTTCTCTCCTATTATAATGAAAGTAAAAATATATGTGCCTAGTTTTGGATTATGAAGGTTAAAAGACTTAATCATACAGAAAATGTACTAAAATCAATAGCCTCTATTTAGAAAAATTATTAATTGATTTTAAATTAAAATTAAATTAATTAATCATTTCTTTGATTAATCAAATCTACCGAATATAGGAAATATCCTTTTAAAGAATATTCAGTCATTAGAATCACTCCTGTGAATGACTAAATTGAAGATGAGTTCAATTTAATAAGCGTTTATCATTTTTAATTAATTGGTTTTTATTAAAGTTTGATGAAAAACAAAATTGAAAAATTAGAGATTTAAATAAAGAAAGAAATTAATTAATTTTTTTTTTCATTAGATAATAATCTAATTTCAATTAATTCGTATAAAATTAGAAATATGGTATATAAAACACACTGTTCATTTCACGTCATTGAACAATCCAAAGCTCCAAGTGGTGTTCTAAGCAAATCTCTGAATTTTTTTCTATTTCTAATTACTCCTGAATAGCTTAACATTTTTAATTCCATTTTCCTCCAGCCTTCAATGCTAAAGATTTTGCATTTTTTACAGAATTTTTTTTATCAATTTATTTAGCACCTATGATCATAATAATAATAACCAGCAGTTTAATAAATAAATAAAAAAAATATGCTAAGGAGAAAAACATATTGTTTATTTATAATTATTTTACTAGTTCAGGCTACGATGACTAAAAAGATTATATTCACTAGTGGAATAGACCCTTCATGCGAATCTTCCTTGCTGGCTATGTCGTTAGCATCGGGAAAGCTTTCTTTCTTTAATCTTATAGTGATATCACTTTTGTACTGTATTTGAATTATGCTATTATACTATTTATCGACTTTATATATTGAACTGTGATATTAACGAAATAATCCATTCAGTGCCATATCGACTAGTATTTTGCAAAAATTCTTCCAAAATATATGTTCTCAATGAAAACAATAAAAAATCAATTAATAAAATGATTAACAATCTCTTTAACAAATAAGTGCACATAACAAATTTTTTTTACTTATAGTGCTTAGGCACCCCTTTTACCACTTACGTAATGGCTCTGCTTTCTACATCAATTATATTTATTTATGTGAGTTTGGTATTAAAGCCTGCTTATCTACTTCTTCTTTAGTTATAAGAAAAAGAAGAAAAATTGTAATGATTGTAAAGCTATTGTAAAGTTATTGAGCAGAAAATCTGAATTTGCCATCCAACTTGAGTTAATAAACCCAAGGATAAACAAGTAAACAAGTCGTATAAGACTATTTTTTTGTTCTTGGGTTTAAATTGCATAATTCCTTGGAGTGGGGGGATATATATCCCCCCGAGTGTGGGTCAATAGATGAGTAGTGCGAGGCTCCATAGCAACCGCGGGGGTGGCTCAAGCCGGTTGCTATAGTTACGGCGCTACCCCCACCTCTCTTCAACCGCGGCGGTGGCAGTCAATGCCAGAATTGGGATTCGGACTGTTCTGGGCACGTGCGATAAAACCTGAATTAGCTTTTATTATTTTAATTTTTCCATTGATGGCATCCAAAACACGCGCATTTATTTGCTAAAGAGATTTAAGGATTAACGAATATTATTATAGAGAAGCATTTATTTTATAAAATTTATTTTTTTCATTCAGGGGAGGACATGTTGAGGTTAATCCAGAGATTAACTTCCTTGAAATTTTACTAGATTTCCGTTGCCTTCCTTAGCAGGAATAATGTTAGGATTGATTCATGTTAAGATTTTTAGCTTCGTTCTGAGAAAATCACCCGCTCGCCAAATTGGAGAGGACAGCTCTCTTCTTCTACTGTGCCCATATTCTCACCATTCCTGATAAATAATTATATTTAAAGGTATATAGGAAAAATTGAGAAAAATTTATTTATTTAATTATCATTTAAAATGATAATTTTAATATAGGTTTATCATAATTTTGAAAAATGCAAATTAATATGAATAGATAAGTTTCCTGTTTGTTCATCAGAGATATCAAGTCTATCTAAAATCCAGAGTGAACATTTCAAGATTTTTTTCAGGACATGATTAACCAATATGTGAAATTTTGTTGATAAAGTTTCCTTTTACTTTTCCTCGTACTTTTGAGTACACTCAAATATCCAGGAGTGGGTTACTTATTAACAAAGTTCATGATGTTCGTTCTTCTTCACCCACTCCCATATGATACCATGGGATACATAAATTGGAAGGTAGGGAAACTCCCCGATGAATTTTTCGATTACTTCAGATCCGCTCCGAGTTGATCATTTTTGCACAGTTGTTAATTTCAAGAGTGATTTAATAACTGTGTATGCATGATCCTCTCTAGAGGAGCTATGGAGCAAAATGAAAAATCCATAGGGGTTGTCAATTCATACATTCTGACAATCAAACACGAACGAACTTACTATATATATCTCACTATTTAAAAATTTGCTTTCGTACGCAGAGAAACACCTTAAATCTAGTCGATCTAGGCCATCTATCGAGATAATTTTTCTATTCGAAAATTTATTTTTGATAGAGAATCAAAGATTGATTTTTTTTTTAAGTGGATTGGAGAGAAAATTCCAGCGAAGTTTTTCCATTGCTTTTTAATTTATAATATAGATATTTCAAATGGCATAACGCCGTTCGTATTCAGTATATTTTAATTAAATTAGATGTGGAGTGTGTTTATTGTTAAAAATTTATAATTGAGAAGCCATTCACACTTGAAAATAGACTATTCGTGTGTCAAGCAAGTGATTCAAATGAAAGAAAATAGCTTACATTTTCTCTTCATTTTTTATGTAATCTTTGTATATATAAAAATTATATATATATATATATAATTGTATTGACTTGCTACTAAAAAGCAGGGGGGCTTAATTGGGAATGGTTTCTCAATTATCATTTTTTACCAATACGCTCTACATGTAATTTAATTTAAATGTAATGAAGACGAACGGCGTTATATTTATTATACGAAATATCGACCACAATAAATTAAGATCGCTGTTAATTTTTCTTCAAACCATTTTAAAAAAAAAAAACCCTAGCTTATTGGTCTTCCTATGAATTTATTTTATTTTTCAATTTACAATGGCAAACACCATAGTCCTTGAGTTCCTCTTCTCCCCTCTAGTTTCGATCGTTTAGAGAAAACCTTAGTTAAGAGATAAACCAAATAAATTTGACATCCGCATCCAATTTTAAATTATGAATTTCTTTAACATGTTTTCTCAAAATTAAAAAAATATATTTTGTATATAAATTTTATAATAAATAAGAAATTATTTTTAATGGTCAGTCATTTTCTTTCGAAAATTCATGTCATTAATCATTTTAAAAGAAGAGAAATAATTTATATTTTTCGAAACCCCCTTACAACTATATGAAAGATAGAAAGGGTCCAAACTTAAGATCGTGAATATAAAAAAATGTAAAGGTTAGTTTGACATTTTTTATATAGCTATGTTGATTTCATTTTATAAAAATAAATTTGATTATTTTATTCGAACGCTGTTTGTTCAGTCTTCAAGTTGTTATTTTAATGGGTGGAATGAGGTTGACCTTATAAACCTCAATTTCTATTTGCAACGCAGTGAACTATGAAAGGATCATCTCTAAATTTATTTGATAATCCCCTTTCGGAATGAAAATGTTAAATTTTTAATTGATTAAATTTAATAAAAGATTAAAGCGATAGAATAATTATTAATCTATATATAAATAAAAATAAGGACACATTTCACATTTTGAATGTTAGGGGAGAGCAAAGGAAAGGGAGGCAAAATACCTTTTAAATTCTCAAATGGGTGTCAGGCATATTATAAATAGGATATTTTAGTCATTTGAATGCCTCCTGTATTTCCAAATGACATCGCTGTATAGGCCACTTTTTAAATCCCTAAAAGGAGGCCAGACATATATAATATTATGATTATAATTATAATTATATAATAGTATTTCTTCAGTAAAAACTGATTCTTGACTGAGGAATGGGGAGAGCAGGCCAAAATGACGTCACTGATAAACATTTAATTTTCTTATGTGATTGATTGTAGACAATTTATATAGTTTTTGAAATTTAATCTACTAATGGTATAGGAAATTTTTATATTAAATATGAAATGTCATAGATAGAAATATTTTTCAACAGTTAGGAAACATTCAATTATGATTAAATATAATTCCCCACCCTCGTGGCCAAGAGGTTAAAGATAGTGACATTGTCAGTATTGATAACCTTAAAAGCCAAGGAATGTGGGTTCGGATCCCAGTCAGTCCGATGAAAATTTATTTATATCATTTGGATACTAATTGATGTAAATAAATATGCCTGGATAATTGTGTCGTAATCTTGTTTATTATATATCGTTTAAAAGTCTATATGGTCTCAGATGCCGAAAAAACTTAAATATATATAATGTGGAATAATGTTTTCCGGGGTTGGCCCTCGATTGTTGAATTTAACTCGACGTTTCGGCTCTCCTTTTGGAGCCATTTTCATTATTCCATATACAACCGGGAAACCTTCCAGAATATATATATATATAATTATTTGAAAAAATTAAGGAAAAAATATTTTGAGAATTTTGAATGTAAGAGTAAAAATAATAAAATGAAACTATACTATAGAGAATTTTTTTAATTTCCCAATATTTTCATTTTAAAAAATAGATTGTAATTGTAATTTATAGAGTTTGGTTTAATTTAAGTGGGGGGGGGGGAGTAGAAGCCGCCTGAGATAGACACTTATTGATTAATCCTATTAATTAATAGATTTTATTTTTAAATTAATTATTGATTTTCTAAGAGATTATTCAGGAAAATGTGTTAAATTTTGACGAATTGCATCAATCCATTTGTTTGCAATGGCTGATTTCTCTCATTTCCTGTTATTTGATCTTTTATTGAAGGGTGGCTAAAATAGTTGAGAATATTATCCATCATATGATTTGTTTTATTAAGCTCAATCTCACTTTCAGGATATCGAAATGTTCATTTCCGGCTTTTAAAGAAGGAATTTTTGAAATTTTCCTGTTAATATTGTATATATGTATGTTGATGGTGATAATATTCCAGATTCTCTTACTTTCCCCTTGCCCTAAAAAGAAATAATTGAGTTGATAATAAATGCGGATTGTTTGATCTCTTTTCTGGAGCCCTTTAGATTCTTTGACCCTTGACGCCCTTAGAAAAAGGGGATGGCGATCAATCATGGCTCCTGACACCTTCCTCCGTAGTAAACAACACGAGAAAATCCGTTTTGCCAAAATATTTACTGCCATGTTGCCATGTTAAAATGTCTATAAATATATCAAGTTGCCTCTTAGATATGTTTGTAAAATATTTCTTCAAAATTAGGGTTGTCTGTTTTATAATTAGTTAATAGAAGGACTACCGAGGTAAATTTGGGATCATTAATTTTGGAACTGATGATGCTTTGTTTATCTGGTTTATAAAGAGTTTCTTTAAGTTGGATTTTTTAATCATTTTTTTTTTTCATAAATCACTTTTCAAGACCCAAATGAAGGTCTTTAAAAAAAAATTGTATTAAAGAAAAATAAAAGGGCCGCACCCAAGCAACTTTTTTTTTTAAAGTTGTATATATTCACTAATAGGAAGTTTTTAGAATGCATTTTGTGTTAACATTTTAAAATTATCATTCAAGAACGACTTTTTTTTTCAGATATTCAATTTCTATCAAAGTTGAAAAAAGAAATAAATATATATTATATTACATTTCCTTTAAAACCATTGGCAGGCTAAAGTATTTTTTTTCATTCATAGATGGTGAAAAGGTTGAATGAAAAAAGCACCAATAGCTCGCATCATAAGAGAGGATTCATGCTTTAGCGATATTGAATAACGCCAGGTTCTTGAATATTCCGGTTTTACTCTTAAAGACTTGACTTTTTTGACATCTGTAGAGGAGAGAGGCTTAGGAAATCCTTATATGTAGAAAACTAGGGTTTTAATCATTTGATTGATTAGCCAATATTTTATTGATCATCTAGGTGTTTACACGTATTCCACGTATAAAATACTCTGAAGAAATTAATTAATCAAAATTTCATATATTTTTAACTTCTTTATACAAAACACAAATAAAGATAAAACGTATGGAATAAATATTAATGAAATTTTCTAATTAATATTCATTAATTCGAGGGAAAAAAACTCATTTCAAATTGTATGGAAAATTTGATGGACTTAATATATGAAAACCCTCTTGAATGGAGATGATTTGCCGATTCCAACCCTACCAGATGGTCACCCCTCAAAACTAAACTTAGGACCACGGATGACATCAGCTTTTCATGCGGATTTTTGGCAAAATAACCGAAACTAAATTGTTCTTGTCTCCCTCTTGATCAAAGCTACTAACCCCTAGAGGCATTATGCTAGAGTCCTATAAAGGCCTCCTGGATGAAATTCAGCCTATACAACTCTTATTGCTAACCCCTGATATTCCCTGACATTTATTTAATTAATTTCAGGGGTTCGAGGTTTTATCCTGTCTTGATGGTATATATTCGCATTTATATTGGATGTGAATTTGGAATCCATCCATGTGTAGAGGCTGTCAGAAGCATGATGATAGAGATGAAGGGCGTTAAGAGCCGCATGTGTCTGTTACACGCATTAGTTATTTATGTTATATTAGAATTTGGCGTTAAAGAAAGAAACTTTGTGTTTTGAAGGAAAAAAAAGCCAAGTTCCATATGTTTTTAATATAGTGTACAAAAATTGTCCGAAATTGTTTAAAATCGGAAAAATTCGAATTTTCTCAATTCAAAAAATTAAAATATATATTGTCAATGGAAATAACTTAGTGGCTTTCAAGTATTGTAATATTTAGTTTAACAAAATGTTATAGGATTATTCGTTTATTTCAGTTAATAACTTATTAAAAGATTAAGTTGCAGGCGAGCCTGACAGGTGAGAAGAGGAACCAAGATCGTTCTTGTTAAGCAAGGCCAAGTTGAGCTTGGGGATAGGTGGCTATCGGGACAATAGTAGAAGGACAGCCAATTTTTCCTAAGTATAATAGTATATTATAGGTGAAAAGCTCTAGTAGCCTTAACAGTCGGATAGGCTGTAAATAAATTAATAAAAAATTAGATTAAGCTGGTAAAGAATTTTTTCCTCAAATTATTTTAGATATTTTTCTCATAAATAAATGCTGCAAAGACGTAATGCTAGAGGTACACTAGGACTGGTCCGATCACTATGTACGTAATGCAAAAATCCTTTATTATCTTTTATACATTGGTTTTTAAAAAAGATTAAAATACAGGAAAATATAGATATATAATCAGAGATGTATTTAGGGGAGACAACCTTCAAAGAGTCAAGTTCTTACCATTTATGTCGTGCGGATGTGAA
>JAAAKE020022193.1:0-10314 GCA_010014785.2 Anisolabis maritima | reverse complement strand
ACTCATTTCTTTTGAATAATATTATCTAGTTTTAGGTAAAATATTTTTGTATATAGTAAACATCTATAGTTTGAGAAGTTAATAATAAATTATTAATTAAGATCAAAGAGACCTAACGACACAATTAGTATAGACCTATGGTGAGGAACTATTAGCATATATATATCTAAGATACGTCTAGGATAAAATATGCAAAATAGAAATTGCCAATTTAGCTGGAGAGCCAAAAAACAAAAAACAAAAAAAAAGATTGCATTTATTAAGGTTCAATATTGAATGCGTAATCTCTTCTTTTTTTAAAGTCTTTTTCGCCATCTGAGGCCATTTAGACCCTATCCTTACTTATTTATATTAAATAGTAGCCAATATAATATAAATAAATTTTTGTCAACGGACGGGAAGCGAACCACTGACCCTTGGAATATATTCTTTATTCCATTCATTATTTTCAAATATAAATAGTGTAATCAAATTAAATAAATAAATCAATAAATATTTAGATTAAACTGGAAGAAGCTGGGAGATGTAGATTATATAGAAGTATGGTGAAAAAACCAGCAGCGATTAAACTGTTGGTTTTCTCTCCATATTTCCATAAATCAATAAATAATACAATTTGATTATTAAAGAATATAGTCTATCTTCTTTATAATTTTAATCCAAAATAATTAATATAAATAAATAAGGACGGAGCGAAATAGTCTCAGATACTGAAAGACTTAAAAAAAAATCCAAAATAAGTATATTTAATTTTAAAACAAAAGAATAGATCAAAGGTATGTAAAGAAAAATATATATCGTAAATCAATGGATTTACCCTGAAAGGATAGGATTTAAGATCCAGGATCCAGGATTTAAATTTAGATTCAATTTTTGGTAATCGGATTGAGAATCGTCATCATTTACCTTCACCGGATCTAGATCCTTTTTTTTTTTTTTTAGAGGATTTTGTCAATCCCTAATTAACTTTTTAAAAATATAAAAAATTATTTTTCCAATTAGGAGTGCATTTGCGTACATGAAGATACAATATTTTTAAAGAAAAAAAAAAAAAAAAAAACATTTCCCAAGTTCGAGATTTGCGTAATATCTAAGTATTAAAGATAAAATTTGAGTGGTATTTCGATCAATAAAACGTCATAGATAGTTTTCAGTAATAAATGAAATGATTTTTGAAAGATAAATCCCAGTTGGTGGCCTTATGCCAAAGTCTTAACAACAAACTAAAGAATGTATATGAAAGATTTTATTGGAATTTGTTAAAAACGAATTTCGATTTTAATTTTAGATTGGAACAACACCGCAACAAATCATAGTAATTGCATCATGAGTTTTTCTTTTTGGGCGATTTTTTTCCTGATCAAAGGCTTAATTGCTACGCACTTCAGCGTAAAAAATATTCTTTTATACTCTTTTTATTTATGTAATAGTAAATATTTTTTTTTTTATAAAATTCATTAAAATTAATTGTCTAATCATTAAAAATTTGATTAAATTGAAAATCTGTAACATTTATTTAGAATTTAATAACTCTCCAAAAAGTATATAATTTTACTCAATTATTTCTAATGAGTGAGAATTTTTTCTAATTAGCATCGTAGGCGATTAGACAATACAAATTTTAAACGATAACTCATTAAATTGCTACCGGCAGCAACCTTTCACATTATTGTTCCATATACAGGGTGGCCCCAAAGTCAGTTTATCAATTTCCTTTTAAATTATCTAACATCAAATATGAAAAATCATATATTATTATAAAAATATGTAAAAACTTGATTTTACAACCTTCTAAAATATCTATATTATTTAAGAAATTCAAAAAGCAAATAGAAAACCGAGATATCGAAACATTTTAGCGACAATGAATTGTTAAAGTAACTTTGTGACCACCCTGTAAACTTCCAATCCAGATGTGTATTTTGTTCAGAGAATATAGATAAATCGAATGATGAATGATAATGAGCGTTCATTAAAAATATTATAGAATTTGACTTTTGAACTATTTACCGGACATCGAGGAATGAGATGTTGTAAATTCTGGGGGGTGGTCGACAATCGCGTGGGGTGTTAAATGCAAATATCTCGGAAACTAATTAACATAGAAACAAGTTTAAGGTATCAAATATTTTAGTATTAAATTACTAACAACTTTACTTCTTATACTTTTTTTTTTTTTTTTGTAAACTTTATAGTTTACACGTAAATGGGCGCCATTTTTTTATTCACAAAAAATCTGTAAAATCTCAATATCTCCAAAAGTATCAACTTTATAAAAAAAAAAAATAATAACGATAGACAATATTGTTCTATTCAACATTTTGAACAATTTTCTTTTTAAAAAAATTTTCTAATTTTTATTCCCCCCCCCCCCCCTCCCTCCCTTCAGTGTCATTAATCTACTCTATTTATATATACTTTGAAAATATTTATTAATATTATAAATAAAAAGAAAAAAAAAGTAAATTTATAAAATAGAATATATTAAAGGAAAATTATTATAAAAAATTTTGTGAAAAAATATGAATATAGTTGGTCTACTAGTATTTGGGAAATAGTCATTATATTAATATTTAGTGTAACCTAAATAGATAGAATAAAGATTAAAGCCAGAATAGGGGAATAAAAGGTCAAAACTGTGACCTTTCAATCCTCTGCTCTCTTTATCCACGGATGAACTAAATACTTATAATAAAATAAGATTAACATTGTGAATTTTTTTTTAAATTGCCCCTTAATTAGGAAGGCCCTTGATAAATTTATCCTAAGTTCTTGTAAGTACAGAGATATACATCTCAAAACCTTCCAGAATAATAATATAAAAAATATAAAATATCTATGTATATAATTTAAATGACAACATCAATATCCTCAAGATATTTCAGAATCGGAGAAAAATTTTAATTTTTAAATTATTTATTAATACAAAGAGTAGTATAAATTTAGAATATTGCAACATTTTCTCCAAGAAAAGAAGTAAATGAGCTAAAATTAAGAAGAAAACAAGGCGAAAGACGTCGACGACCCGCGAATCAATTGGCACTTACTCAAAGAGGCTATTTTCAATTACAATTTATTTATGCTTTTTGGTTTGACGAATTTATAATTGAGAGAATTAAGAGAAAGACGGAAAGTGCAATGTTCTTTACTAAAAAGATGACGAAAAAATCTAATTGAATTTATTATTGATTTGAAAAGGAAACAAACCAACATAATAATTAAAATTTTTTAATTATAAGGTTTATTTTCTCTAAGAGATTAAATCTATCCTCTTATGAAATTTTTCTAGATAATTTCTTAATAAATATCTCTTTTTCAAATTTTCAGTTTTTTTTTTTTTTTTTAATTAAAATGAAGAATGACAGGCTAGATTAACATTCATAATGACGTCATCCTTTAATAATGGATTACATAAAGTAATTTTAATATCAATTAATTAATTAGATGGCGAAAGAGAAAAAAAAACGAATAAATTGGCAAATAAAGAGAAAGGGGAATTTATTATCTCCACCCACACTCGCGGTTTACTTTAATATATTTGTCAAGTGGGATATCACTATATTTTTAATAATAAATTTTTTAGAAATATTAATAATATTATTATTATTATTATTATTATAGAATATTTTTTCTTCTTTAAATTAATATCTCTTTATTTATTTAATTTCCAAGGGCGAGAAAATTTGCAATAGTTACGGACATATAACATGTTTTGGAATTCATGAGATATTCCCATGTAATTAAATAACGCTAATGGGTCCCTCTCGCTTGCATTCTGAATAATGCTGAAACGGTTCGCTCATTTTAATCGATAACGAATTATAGAGGTGATAAATAGATAAAACTAATAGAGAGGATGTTGGGAATGAAATTAAAAAAAAAAAATTAGATTTTCTTATGGAGTTCAAATAAAAATGCTAATTCTCTTATTAACAGCTTGGATAATATTATTAATAAATTTACTTAAGCATTTTTATTTTACTCTCGTCATTAATGGCATTTCACACCTTCATACTTAATTAGATTTTCTAATTTAAAAAAAAAAAAAAAAAAAACAAATGGAGTCTATGCTTTTGCGAATTTTTACTTGTTTATAGGTATTATAGAATTTTAAAAAAAATAAAATAAAGAGATTTTAGATAGATCCATATAGAGGCCATTAGGCTCCTATTATATAATAATATATTTCTTAACATTTTCATTATTATATATATTTACTCAAAATGATTTTAGGCCAAAATTAATAGTCTGAAGATAAAAAATGCAGTAAATTTGGTTAAAATATCAATGATTTTTATTTCCCTACAAAGTTTGGGTTACAAATTGTGCCTTAATCAGGCATAGAAATAATTTATAAAAAAAAATTGACTTCAATGGCTTAAAACATAACAAAAAAAAGTTCAGAGAATATGTGTTTTGTTAATGAGAGACTTGAAGAAGGTACAATTTGTTGTCCTATTAAGGATGAAATAAAAATCATTGATATTTTAACGAAGAGTACTGTACTTTTTTCATCCTCAAACTATTAAAATCCATCCTTCAACAATCATTATTTAAATTAAAAATGAATGTTGCAATCTATGAATCGAAACGCGTTAATCGGCGCGCAGCGCCTGGCGCGTAGACACTTGACGCACCACCCACGGTTCTGGTAAAGTCTATCAATTCATAAACGGGGGAAAAGTGGGAGGTTATTTTAAAATAAGGGATAAAGGAAATAAGCGAGCAAATTAAGAGCTACAAATGTCATTTCATCTGGATTTTATGATTTCATGTGGCTCGCCTTTTTTTTCCTTCATTTATTTATATCAGAATAAAATTTCGAAATTGTTTGTGGTTTTTCCTATATCTTGTTTTTTTTTTGAAAATTATAATAAAAGTTAGATAATTTCAATGTAAAATGGACAATCCTCTTTAAAAAAAAAAATTTCAAATGATCCCCTCAAATGTAATTGAACAACCAGCCTGTATCTTTTGTTTCGTCTTAATGGATAATTAGAAGATCTACATAAAATTCAAAAATAATAAACTTAAGAATAAGTAAAACATTATGCAATTTTATGATTTTATGATTTCATGTGGCTCTCCTAATTATGCATCAAGACAAAAAAAAAATACAGGTTGTTGAATTACTTTGAGGGAGATAGAATATTTAATCATTATCTTTGGTGCCGTTGGCTATCTTATATTACAATATTTTTTTATAAAATTTGCTCCTTTCACGAGGTCATAGTTCATATTTTAATAGATAATTTTAATGCATAAAACAATGTTTATTATGTCAATAAATATACAAGCGCCAATAAAAAAACATGCACAATAAACTCTTACTAATACAAGTTTTCTTCTGGCGCTAGTGTATCTTTTTTCTCTATTTACACAAGACGTTGTAAACGCGATCTTTATAGCGGGATTATTAATCTCGCCCCGGTTGTTGTTCTATTTTCCCTGAAAACGGTCCAACAATTTCTTTGTTCTTGGTATTTGTTACTGGTAATGTAATTTTGTTATCATGCCATATCTTTCAAAATACTTGACCTATTTTATTAAATAAAATGCACGGGATACGAATCTGGGACAAATGAACAAATCAGAGACACCCTACTCAAGAGTCCTCATCAATAAAGCACTAAAGAAATTTAAAAAATGGTCTGAAAATAATTATTAGATACCTTAATTGAGAAGATAAATCAGATGTTTTCTTACCTGCCACAAAAGGAAAATATAAATGAGAAAAATAATAATAATAAATACTTTATTAATTTTATTTAAAAGAAGAAAAATTTGTTATTGAATTCTATTCTTAAAAAAAAAAAAAAAAAAAAAACTGAATTACAGCTGATAATTTAATGGGTATTTTTTTTTTAATAAAATGAAAATTTTATTTCTAAGTCCTATGAGTTCATTTAGACACCATCCACTTTGGTAACCAAAATAATTCAAATAAAATTTATCACTTAAAACAGGAAGCGCACCATTCACTGGCCATTGGAACATGAGGCGAGACCTCTATCTCTGCTTTGAGGGACAGGGACATTTTAATGCATTATTTACATGTCAAAAGATCCACTGGCGCCAGGAGAAAACTTGTATTAGAAAGAGTTTATTTGTACATGTTTTTTTACCGGCGCTTGTATATTTTATTGAAATATAAACAATGCATTAAAATTATCTAGTATTGTAAAATATTAACTATCATTATAGCTTAAAAATATTTATTTATTTATTTACTAAATTATCTTTATATATATATATATATAATTTATTCGAAATTAGATATTATTAATAGTAGCCTCTTCAATATTTGCTTCCATTATTTACGGGGATTCTAGTAGGTAGGCCTAAATCTAAATGAAAATAAAAAAATACTTCTATAGCATGTCAAAAGAACATCATCGCCCTTCTCTTCTTTAAACGGTATAATATAATAACATACGTGAAATAAAATAAGGAATTATATTTAATAATAGAATCTGGCTGTATTTAACACGAATACCTTTGAAGGCTCCTTCCTTATTTATAAGAGAAAATGGAATGTAAAATAGTGTCATGAAGTCTATGAAATATGGTTTTAAAAATAATAGGTTGAGAGTGGGGACAGTCTCTCTCATCGTTTGGCTAAATTCTGTCCAAAAGGCTCTCTTCTAAGTTGTTGCATTATTTAAGCTGAAAAAAGATCGGCAAGAACTTTTGGAACTTTCCTAGGCATTTATTTATTTTCAAAAATTATTCCTTGAAGAAAAGATATTTTTAGATATTTTGTTCCCATTTCATATTATTATAATATTTAGGAAAAAGATGAATAACTTATTCATCTTTTCTTTTATATGTATAATAGATAAAAAGATAGTAAATATAATAAATTACTCATTTGAGTTTTACTTTGAATAAATTATTAATCTAAAATATAACTTTAGATCTCTTTGTCATGCAAAAAGGCTATGTTTCCTTAATTTCTGTACCCTTAAGGGAAAAATGATAAAACCCGATCAATGACCATCTATTCTCTTCTAAAATGAAGTCTTTGTCCCCTTAAAGTTAGGAAAATATTTTTAAAATTAGCAATTCATTATTTATTGCTTGCAACCCAAATGACAATCTGACTAATGGATTTTTTAATTAATTGTTCCGACCCATCAGTTGTCAATTTTTGGAAAGATTTAATTAACAAATGTGCATGCCTGGTCCTCTCTTAAGTAGCTCTGGAGCAATTAAACGAAAAATCCATTAAAAAGATTGTCGTCTGGGTTGCCTACCTTCAAAAAAGCAAAAAAGAAATAAGGGGGAAGTTGAAAAGACTGGCTGGCCGTATACTTCGGACCGTGAAAAACTATAGGCAACAAATAATTGGAAATTAAGAAATGGAATTTCTTCGTTTTATTTTAAACACGGGAACTAGAAGGTCTTTACCCTGCTTGAACGCTTTCATCTCTACGGCTTTCTATAAAATAAAATAAAAAATATTAAAAATTAAAATATCGCTGGCCCCTGTCCCTTAAAGTCCCTTAAAGAAGAAGAGATCTGGCTGGCTTCATTATCTGAAGATCAGTGGTTCGCGATAAAATTTATTTAAATAATATTGGCTAAATATGGACGGATAATAATGGTTAGTGTCAAAATTATTATTAATTTATTCTACATGGTCTTCGATGAGTGAAAAGAACAATAAAATTTTAAAAAAAAATAAAATAAAAAATGCCAATAGGCCTATAATATTTCACGGTTGTGAAATATTTTATTCTTTTAAGTGAGCGTGATTTAAATAAATATAGACGGATAATAATAGTTAATATCTAAATTAAATAATTTATTGTATATTACTAATGGCCTTCGATCTCGAAAAGACACTAGTATAAACAATAATGGTGTAAGATAAAGTTGAGTGATACGTCACACAAGATTTTTAAAATAATTATTGAAGAGAGATATAGAGATTTTTAAAGTTATTAGGAATTGATTTTCTTGTTATTATGTAAATAACAAATAGGATCAGTGTCATTATTTAAATAATTTTTAGGTCTATCTCTTTAAATATATTACGAAAATGTGAGATAACACATAATTTTTGTTTGCGTAGTGATTGTCCATGTTGTGGAAAAGTACAATTTCATTCTCCAATTTCCTAGGAATTATTATGAGAGTTAATTCAGGGAAGGTGAATAATAAAAAGGAAAGGAGCAAGACTGTACTTGTTAAGAAGAGGCTGAGCACGGGGTGGCCGTGATACTCTACAATTTGTGTATCTAATGCCCAAATGGCCTTCGATACGGAAAAGGACGATAAAATTTAAAAAAAAAAAAAAGAGTATAATAAAAAAAATAGACTTATAATATAAATTCAGGGTTGTGAAATATTTTCACGGTGAAAATAAAAAAAAAAACAAAATGATTTACTATATCTACTTGTAAAAAACTGCTCACTTATTAGATAACGCCATTCGTTCGCCGACTCCTGCATGTTTTTATTGTATAGCGTCATATTTTTTTTTTTATTTAGTGAAAACACGCAATAATTCTATTATGTTATAATGACATTTGTTTAATTAATGTTAGCTAGTCGATGTAAAATAATTTTTTGAAGATGATTATTATTAATATATGTTGCAACTTAGAGAAGATATTTACGTCAGAAAAATGAAAAATAATTATTAAATAAATAGATAGAACGTGACTTTTTAGCTAGAAGCAGAAGTTCAATTTCAATATTTTTATTTATATCTGAGATATCCTGTAAAACACATCTCTTCATGACGATAATAAGAAGGGCTCCATGCCGATGTTTCGCACGTAAACGCCTCCTTCTTCAAGACCAGTGGGTTATTAATATGAATCTTCCCATACTTTTCGTCATAAGAGCAATAGTGTTCAATTCCATTGAGAAAGGCATTGACTGGTCTTAGAATAGTTATTAACAAATTTGTTTATATAATATATAAATACCCCCATTAGACCTGAAGAAGGAGGAGTTGTTCATCCGAAATGTCACTATTATCTCCATAAAGCGAAATGTTTTATTTACATTAATATTTTTTGATTTGATCTATATAGACTTTACTTAGACCTTCTTCGACTGATAGGCAAAATAAAATATATAACAAAAATTTTGTAATTCCATTAACGATATGGAGATCTGGCACTTTTTATAATAGTATAATTAAATTTTTGTTATTGCTTATTATTAGCAGTGTTAGAGTCAAGAGGTAGAAGTTTGAAGAGGATTCGCAGAGCTTTGTTGGGCATTATATACTATATATACAATTTTATTTAATCTTCTTAGCTAAAATATAAGTTATTACGAAGTTATAATTACCCTTTTTTTTATTATGCTTGTCATAAAAAGACAAAATGAGAAATTTTAATTAAATTTAAATTATTAACTAAATATCTGGTAAATCGGTTTTCTTATTTTACGATATAGCTATAGCTACTTTTAAAAATTAAATTTTTTTATCAAAAGGAAGGGGCATTTAAGAAAATATTATATTATTATAAAAACCTGAATGGACTACTCCCACACCATACAACTTTCATTTACCTACTAGAGATGAGGTATCACCAGATTTTTTGTGTCGATATATTTTTTTCTTTTCGATAGTATATCAGCATCCAAGGGAGTCAGTGGTTCGGTTCTCGTCCTAAGCGAGGAAATTGATTTAAATCACATAGGTTACCGTTCCATTTAAATAAATATTCACAGATTTATGAATAAATAAAAATATGAAACCCTTCCTGAGTAAAGTGGCCAAGCAATTTGGGGAGAGAAAAGAGTTAATTCATTTCAAAGATTATCTAAAAACTAATTGATATATGAATTTTAATTAAAATAGTTAAAGCGAATTTTGAGAAAATCGAAAAAAAAAATAAAAAAGTACATCAGTAAAGTACTAGTAATATATTGAAAAAGTTCGCGGCGCAGGCGACGTGGGTTCCGAACTTAGATATAAAATTTGAGCTTCGATTTTGAGTTATTTTGATTAATTTTGTTCACATATATTCAGACAGATTCGGTCGCAATACTTTCTCTATTTATTATATATTACATACTAACCCTTTCAAAAATAATTGGACAAACTCTACCTTTAGTTTTGTCTGAATGGGTAATTAGAATACCTACATGAAATCTGAAACTAATGATTTTAAAAATAGGAAAACATCGTGAAATTTGATGATTTTGAATTTCATGAAGCTCTCCTATCTATCCATTTAAGAGAAAACGAAAGATACAGATTGTCCAATTACTTTTGAAGTGTATAGTATATAAAAGTAAAAAATATTCAGACATTATGTAGTTTAATTGAAATTTCAAAGTATTTTT
>JAAAKE020022182.1:0-10314 GCA_010014785.2 Anisolabis maritima | reverse complement strand
CCTAAGACTCTAAACGTTTCATTTAGATATATTTACGTTACAAATTATCCAGGCATATTTATTTACACCAATTTTATCGGACTAGTTGAGATCCGAACCCACACCCCTTAGCTTTGAAGGTTATAATATGAGTCATATCTCGTGGCTGGGGGATTAGAGATATTGACATTGTTAATAATGATAACGTTCAGAGCTTAGAGAGGTGGGTTCGGAATCCAGCCAATCCAATGAAAATTTATTTAAGTCAATTGATACAAATAAATATGTGGATAAATGTTTTAAAGTCTATATGGCAGTCTATATATAATTTGCCGAAAAGACTATTAAAAAAAAAAAATTAACAATGTCAATATCTTTAACCTCGACGCCTATATGTATATATATATATGCAAACCATTGATTGTCCTTTGAGCTCTCGGATCATATCTAAGACGATCTGAACGATAAAATTTATATAGATTGTATTGGCTACTAATTAATTTAAATAAATATGACTTTCTATTATTATATTTTGATTCTTAGTTTTTGTAATCGGATCTATAGTGACTCTTGAAAAATAAAATCATTTAATATAGACTATAGGCCCCTACATGTTTATAACTGTAATACCAATTCTTTGAATAGAAAGAAAATATATTTATAACTACAGACTTTTTCCCTGCTGTCTGCTAATTAAAAATTATTTTCTGCAGTGATTGGCACATAGTGGGACGCAGTTTTCAAAGCAAAGTATTATACATTTTCCCACTTTAATAATTATTAATTTTTTATTATAATAAATAGATGCCGGTGTAGAATAATTTAGTATTTATATATGAAATATATATTAATTTGTGGACAATTAATTACCTTGACTTTAAGAACTGATATTTAACAAACAAAAGGAAATGCTAACCAGCAAAGTTAGGAAACAAAATGCCTATGGCAAATTTGGTATCGCTTTTGACACACTTTATAATATTACTTATTAGGTATTGAGAAGAGCGAGTTTGTGTAAAACAAAAGCCCACCCTCCTTTCCCTGTCTAATAATTAGTTTTCGGGGAAGGAGAGAAGAAGAGCAGGATTGAAATTCCAATCACCAAGCGGAGTTAAATGGAATGGCGCCTGGGCATTATCCTTGTTCCGGTAAAATATTAGTTATTAGAGGAAAATAAAGTTAAATGGTGATGTAGGGATTTATACTCAAATTGGAATGAGAGGAAGAGGAGGCAACTATATTATAACGTAATCTTTGGGGTTGCAGTTTAAATTGGTAAAGGGGGAAATATAATTATGGCCAATTTTTCAATTATTTTATAAAATGATGAAGGATTAGGCTTGAAATAAAATATAGGGTTTTTTTTTCGGGCGCACGTGCGATATTAAAAAATGTTTACTTCTACTTATTTTATTTACTATGTATTACTCAATCCTAATACTAACTTTTAAAGATTTCTTTGAAATACAACCATTTGAAAATGAAAGGATCCAGTCAATATATCTTCTGAAATACCAATATATTTATTGATATAATTGTCGCTTCCGGATCAGGAGGTAATCAAGAAGTGGTGGGGCTGCCCATCCTCCCACAGGTCGCCTGAAGTTGGCAAAATCTGTATTCATTGAGCAAAATAAGATATATTTCTTAAAAGAAAAAAAAAATTCTAACGATTTAAAAATTCTGTTTATTTTCAAAATTTTTTGAATGATCAATTTGAACAAGAAACTTTAAGTTGACAAAATTTGTCGGATTCACAGCTGCATTTTCCTCTTTAGTGACAGACATTTTAACCCTTAAACTATATATATATATATATTTTATATATATAAATATAAATTTTTTTAAAGAAATCAAACAAATAATATTTAAAATAAGTAGTAAATATTAGTATCAACTTACTATGAAACAGAACTCCATCATAAGTGAGACAGGGGCAAACAAAGGGAAATTGTCCACTTCCCCTCCCCCACCGAAAACAGGAAAACATCAGTAAAGAAATATTCTTCTACCCCCTACCCTCCAGGATCCATCCTTGAAGTGAGATCTATTTGCTCTTGTAATGTGGCTATTTTTAAAACTTAATTAAGCATTTTTTCCTAATTGCATGCTAAAATACTTATTCAATTGGAGGCTATAAAGCTATGGGCTGATAAAATATAAGAACTTTTTTTATATTTAATATTGATTAAAAAATCTTTTTATTCTAACAAAAAATATTTCGAGAGATATTTTTACTTGGAAAATTAAACCAGCATTCACTCATTCCCTTTTGAATTATTCTGTCTCCAAAAAAGAGAGGAAGATTCCAATATTAAAACTTTTGTTTTAACGATTTGTATTAATTTAAATTTTACACAAAGAGCATGGATGCGGCAAGAATTCATTTAACTCTCTCGGATAGAATTTGATTCCCATCCCCACATATTCCATCCCTCTCTCTTTCGCTCTCCTCTCTTTGAAACTAATTCTTTGATATGGAGTTCTGCAATGTGACGTTCAAAATTCCATGAATGAATAAAGGATAGAAATTGCAACCAATAGAGTAAATTCCCTTTAGACCCATCGGGTCGTGGCTTATTTGTGACCTCAATACTTATTAAAGTAAAGATGGCGACAAGACTTTAACATTTTGGCTTGTTTTCGTTTACTCAAGCTTAGGCAAAAGCGAGCTGAAATATTCATTTCTGAAACATTTCAAAAGAGGTTATTAAAGACAAGCTATTAGAATAAATGATAATAAACATCAATTATTTATGGAAAGGATAAAATTTTCAAGAGAAAATTTTTTTAATTAAAATAATATGGCATCTCAAATTTCATAATCTAAACTTGTGACTATAAGTCTTAATAAACTCCAAAATATAGTTATATACAGTAATAATATTATTTGATACCATGAGGTGAATAAATTTGTGAAAGTTAGGCAACCCAATTGACCAAATGAACTTCTCTAACTGTCTAGAGATTAAA
Source organism: Anisolabis maritima (assembly GCA_010014785.2). Taxonomy (NCBI): domain Eukaryota; kingdom Metazoa; phylum Arthropoda; class Insecta; order Dermaptera; family Anisolabididae; genus Anisolabis; species Anisolabis maritima. The sequence goes on along the minus strand of JAAAKE020022182.1, from coordinate 7,362 downwards.
AACTGATCTTGTTGTTGTCATTTGCCTTGCCTAACTTTTAACAGACAAACAGACACTAATTTCTGCATAATACTATAAGGCCAAAACGAATAGAAATGTCCCCGAACGATTTTAAATTTAATTTAAATAGTAGTAACTATACTTATAGGAGAACCTTGTAGCAAAGCATAATGCGCAAAACATTTTTGAAAATATCATATATACCTCCAGGCTGAAAAAAATATTTCAGAGGGAATATATAAAAGTGATCAATAAAACTTTAGAAAGTAAATAAAGAATAAAGTAGAAAAGTTTAAAATAGTAAAGTTTTATTGATTTTTTTACTTCATCTCTTTAAAAATTTTGTTCAAACATTTCTTGAGTTCAATGAAATTAAGTTTTTTGACAAGTTTAAAAAAAAGTATAGACTCTACACTAAACAAGGCCAAATTGCAAGAGGTTCTTCTCTAAAAGGCTAATCTTATTATCTACTCGAAATTACCTTCAAGTAGGAAAAGCGCCGCTGACTTCCAACTAACAAATATTTATAAGTCGTGGAATTGGAACAAGAGAGGCGTTGTGATTCTTGACGTTTATTACCGCTAAAATATAAGATGAATGAATAAATGGGCAAGGTGAGTTACAACCCAACAAGGATCTTTTTTTTAATCCTTTTAAAAACACCATTTGGAAATATGATGTTAGGAAGGAGTCAGAGGACCCGAGGGACTTCATCAGGTGAGATGGCAGCTAACGGCCCGGAAATCACCTCGGAGATATAAAGGGCAGATGGAGTTAAAATTTAATTGAGTAAATACCTCCGCCAAAATTGCTTGGTTGTTTCATTTTCATTTCACTCAGATCCTAAAGATCCATCTTCCATAATCCTGCATCCAAGTGATTGTCAACTATCTTCAAGAAATTTCTTTTCTAGCCGTTCTGAGAAGGCCAAAATTCTAAAATTAATGATCCCACCAGACCAGTAGTTTCATCGGTTCTTTGTGTTTTAGAAAGGTGGCATGACTCTCTTTCTGCCTCTCTTTAAATCTCTAGAATTCCGAGAGCGGACTCGATATAATTATTATTTCCTAAATATATATTTATATATTGTCATGAAAACTATTTTAATTCCCCCATCCCGCGCCGAGAAGTTAAAAATATTGATAACCAAGGGTTATGGGTTCGGATCCCAGGCAATCCATTTAAAATTTATTTAAATCAATTGGATTGATCAATACCTGGATGATATGTATCGTAATAAATATATAATTGTAATGGTTTAAAGTCTATATGGTCTCAGATGCCAAAGAGACTTAAAAATAAAAAGAAAAAACGGTATTTTTAGATCTTTTTTTAAAAGGCTTTTTATTGAATAAAATTTTTGAAAGTATATCTATATCATAGAAATACCAGAAAGATCTATAGATACAATTCCGAACATCGAATAAAGTTTTCCACATTTAAATAATTATAATTTTAAAAAATTACAGTGCCAATAGTAAGTGAAGTCGCCCTTCAACTGGTTACTTAACCCTATATATATATATATATATATATATATATTTCTTAAAAGAATTTCTTACTTTTTCTTATTTTTAAAATTTCATTACACGTTTGAAATGAGCAATCACTCAATTAAAATTTTTAATTAGAAGTTGATCCGTACCTATGTTTGTGTGTGTTTAATGTCTTTTTCAAAATAAAAGCTGACGGTACCCACAAAATAGATTAAACTATATTACTTATTCCCGGTCACGTAAAATAATTAAGGCTTAGAAGACCCGTACAACATCACAAAAGCGCCACAAAAAGAAGAGGCAAACCTTGAGGGGCGTTGAAAACGTCTTTTATATTACTTATTAACTCTGATATTTTTTTGTCTTCAAAGACCATATGCGATATTTATATATTATATATTTAATTGACAATAACAGTCCATATTTATTCAAATTAATTTGTGTTCGAAGCTTAGCTTTAGCCCAAAATAAACAACCGCATAAATAAACAAACATTGCTAAGTTGAAGAAACTAGTAAAGGTCGATTCTTGTGATTCAGCTAAAACAACTTACTTTACTTATTTTTCTTCCATTCCCTGACCTTTAAAAGAGGGAAAGGATTCCTTATTTCATACATGCTTTTCCTTATTAATTAAATCTTTTTAATTATTATTAAAATAAATTTTTATTTTAAGCTCAAATCTCTTTACAAAACACGGGGGTAGTTTAGATAATGTTGATTTGAAAAATTGTTCTATTGTTTCTTTCTTTCTTTGAAATTTTGTCATTCTTTTTGCTTCTCTAAAATGGAGGGGTGCGGTTATGACTTGTTTAAGGTTCATTCTTTGGGGTGAGAGATTCATGCATACAAACAGGTAACACTGATTAGCCGGAAGAAAGACAGGCGCACCTAGGTAAAGGAATGGAATAATTCTGTAAAGATGAGCTAGAACTGTGATTAATTCGCAGGCATTTGGAAAATGTTATAGCTGGTCTATTACGGTCTAGTTTTTTACAAAACCAGTGGGGCCCCGGTTTAATATTGGCCGGGAAACAAACATATGACGTATATGGCCATTGGTTAGCCCCACATTTGAAAAACATTGCTCTTGGTGGTATATCTTGAAATCTTTCAGTCTTTTCATCATAAAAGTCGATTCGGCAAACCTCAACCACCTAGGTCCTACTAAGCTGTTTACATTTAGTGAGTGAATTATATGCACTTGATTTCATAAAAACTTCCCTTCTCTTTTTCTACTGCCACACATCGTTTAATCCATTCGGGTATTTTTAGAATCAACTACATCCGTTGAGAAATTCCCTTTGAAGAGTAAACAAACATGTGAAAAGCCGTTTAGATAATGGATTACGAAATCTAAATGTTATTAATCTCTTTTTAATTTTATTATATAATGTAAATAATTTTTAAACCGGATAATATAAATCTCTACAAAACTACATAGACTACATACTTTAGCCTACTGAGATGTGAACGCTTCATGTTTTAAATTCCAATTCTAAGCATGTTTTTTTTTCTATATTTAAACATTTAATAAAATATGCTCTTCTTTTTTTCTCTCCATCTTCCATTTTCCATAACTTTTTTTTTTTTTTAATAATCCTTAAACCCAATTTTAAATATCTTCTTATAATTATATCTCTTTACATATATTCAATATTGAAAAATTCCAATTTGGTGCAAAGCTCTGGGATTAAATAAAAGCCACTATAATTGAAAACTCTGATGAATATTTTGGCACAATTTTAGCCGAATTTGATTATATATATATATTTCTTTTAAACTTAAATTAAAAATATAATCGGTCTAATGCCCAAAAAAAATGTATCGATAATTTTAACTGAGATTAAAATGCATTCTCTGTATCAATTTAATTAATTATTTAGGGAAATCCAATTAAAAGGATAGGTTAATCTATTTTTTGAAGAGAGAGGGAAACGAACAAAGAATGAAAAAGAGAGAGATGCATGAAAGAAAAAGAAAGGCAATCAAGGAAGTTTTTTTTTTTTTTTTTTGAAAAATCCATTAGTGTTCGAAGCTTAGCTTTGGCCCAAAATAAACAACCACATAAATAAACAAACATTGTTAAGCTGAAGAAACTAGTAAAGATCGATTCTTGTGATTCAGCTAAAACAACTTACTTTACTTATTTTTCTTCTATTGCCGTTACTTTGCGCTTATTGTTTCTTTAAATTTTCGTTCTAAAGGCCTTCCGGATCAATAAAATATTATCTTAGAAAATAAAGGAAGCTTCTAATTTCTTTTTCTCTTCCTCTAACTTTTTTAAACTCCATTATAAGTTAAATTTATTTTTTAAGATTTACTACAAAAATTTTATTTAAATACATTATAAATGGAAATTAAATAATTTGAATTAAAATGAATTGGACACTTTAAATTTGATAGAAAATCCTAGTTGAAAATACTTTAAACAGCTATGAAAGAATCAAATGAACCTAGTGAACCATGAGTAAACTGGAACCCTTAAGGGGCCCTCTAAGGAAAGTACTGTACCATTAGAGAAGGTGTTTGGTTACTGGGATGTATGCAACCCGACTGACCCACTCATTGATTAATTTTTTGATTAATTGTTATAGAGAAGCACTGGAGCAATTAATCAAAAAATCCTTTAGTGAGTTGGTTATTTGGGTTATTCAGCAAACAAAAATGAAATTTATGCGCCTCATGGTATTTTTGTCTTTCTCCGGTCAAGTGTACAATCTGAACAATAAATTAGTATATCAACAAATGTCAAACATCTATAAAAGTCTTCTGATTATTTGAAACATTTTTGTAAATATGGTACTGAAAGCAAGGTCAGAATTCCGTTTCATTATATAGCCCACTTTGAGAGCCCAAAATTGGTTTATCTAAGAATAGATTTTTTGAATATTAAATTCATATATAAATAGATAATTTGGCTTCCAGCTTATATTATGCTGCTTTGTAGTCATAGAACCTTTATTAATTATTTTATTAATTAATATTCTATTAAAGAGGAATTAATTACCTTTATTAGAAAGGGTGAAGCGGATGTTCATTTATATTAATAATAAATATAGCTATCCTTGATCTCGAAATATTCATTGATCCAAATAAATAATGTGATATTAGATATTTGAATAAAACTTCTTATTAGCTATTTTTTAATTAAATAGCAAATATTAATTATTAATTTGCCGATATTTGTTTGCTCTTGATGTTTATAATTAAGCCTATATCATCATTCAAATTTATAATACCGAGAGGCCTATAAGTTAGATAAAAATAGATTTATTAAATTACATTTATTTTTAATAATTATTAGAATTTATAAATTTTTTTATAAATAATATAGATATAAATAAATATAGAATATTTTAATTTTGTCCAGGATATCTTAAATTTTATATCCCTCTTTATGCATAACTATTTGGATGAGAGGAAACCACAAATTCCATTCTCAAAGTTCATTCTCTTTAAATACAAAAACAGAACCTCCTTTCCCCTCCTTCCCTCTTTTTGTACTTCTAAGAGGGATCTTTATTAATTTTGGCTCGCTTTGAGGCATATAGCAAAACTCATCAGATTAAAACTATAGAGAATTAAATTTGATCACATTTCCTAAGTGAACAGTATAAAGAGAATCGAGTTCTTGTATGAAAATGACGCAATTTTAATTAACGACTCAAAATGTTTCAAATAGCCTGAAGCTATCCTCTTATATTTATTAAACTTAGTCTAGGATCTATTTAAATTTATACGAATTTAAAATAAAAAAATCAGGAGTGTCTTCTCTTGACTTTTGCAGATACACATACATAGGGAAAGTATTTGATAGATATATTAATACCTAAGTTACATCTGTCTTAGCTATGATATTTTATTCATGAATAAAAATGGAGATTGTCGAGGACGCGACAATTATCACGGTTTTTAGAAAAACATTTCGTAGATTCCCACTTTCAGTTGTCAGAAGAGGACCAAAGTTAAACGGCGGTCTCAGATTTTGGTGTAATATACGTAAATAACATTTGACTCATTTCAGTAAAATTATATTTGAATTGTCACGATTTTTAAAAAAACGTTCCAGGTCAAGTATCACTTGCGATTGATTGGATATAGTCCAAAAATTGTTCTACGATTTTGCCGAAATGCACTTATGTAAAATTTGGTTGATCTATATTAAAGCGTACCTGAGTTATCGTGTTAACGAACATATATACACCTAATTTTTGAACGAGTACAATACTTTCTCTATATTCTGTAGATAAGCAAGTAAAAATTACTGTCAACAATAAATTTTATTTCTATTAAATTACTCTCTTAGATATATGGATTTTACAAACATATAGTATTAGTATTTTGTATAGTCAAAAAAAAATCATTTTTTGAATATTGTATTATTCTTAAAATGTTTTTTTTTTTTTTTTTTTTTTTTTGGAGTTATCTATATATAATTTTTGATTAATGTTAAATGTATTGTTTGTTTTCATTAACGGGGGGGATTAAATGAGTGGGTAATTTTAATTTTAATAATAAATAATTTTTTATTGAAGTAAATTTCCCACAAGCTCAATGTTGAACTTAGTTTAACATAGGTTTCTTAGGATAAGTTAATATAGTTAGGTCTAAGTATTTAATATAGCTACTAGTAGGTTTTGAAAAATTTGCTTAATTATTTGTTAAATAGAGTTGGAACCTCCTTTTTGATGAATGCCATTTATTAATTTTTTTTTTAAATTTTCAAGCTATCTTTATATACTTATATAATACTTGTAAAATACATCATTTGATTCAACTAATCTGGTTAATCCTCAACTTAGTCGGAACTGAACTAATCTTACTTAACTTTTGGAAACTAAATTAAATTATGCTTAACTTGAGATGGGAAGGAGGTAATGAGGAATTTGGAAATTTTAAATTCTACAAGTTAATACATAGGAAGAAGGTACTCTTTGATTATAAATTAATAATAACAAATTTTTTCATTTTCTAAGCATAATTATTAACAAAGTCATTAAGTGGAAGACCAAAACATACCAAATTTGAGAGATTTTGATAGAACCTCAGTAACAAAACGATTTTTAAATATTGTTTATGAGTTTGTATGAATGTCGTGAGTTTCATACTTCCTTTAAACAATATAAACTCATTTAACTCAAACTATACAATTTTTTTTATTGTGCTCATAATTTCAAATTTCGGTCATTTAGGAAGTGTAACTTTATTGTTTGCATTTTTAATTTTTTCCTGATTATTATTATATAAATAATTAATTAATTAGAAAATCAATTAATTAATTTAACAAACTATCAAGTTTTGTCAATTAAGATTCTTTAAAACTTTTCTTAAAAAATTTTTATAATCATAATAATTCATTTTTCTGGTGTGATGGCATCGCACTTATATAAATTAAGGAAAATTGTGTGTTGTGTTGTCACACCATATATTTAAAACCATACTAGTGTCATTGTACAAAAATCGTAGAGATGTAGAAAGGAAAGAAAAGCTCCTTCCCCTTTTATAGACAAATGGATGGAGAGTCATTGTTATAGTTACTATGGAAGTCTTAAACTGGGGTCCCATACAATTTTGGGGAGTATTATAAAATGATTAATAAAACTTAATGATTATCTAATTATCAATTATTATTATTATGTCTGTTTATTTTATTTCTATTATTATCTATTTATTTACGTTGAGCCAATTTAATCACTATTGTTAGGATAGTTTAAGAAAAATCAGAAAAAACCTAAAAACGTATCAGAGTAGTGTAAGTAGGTCCCAAACAATTTGAGTGTTTGGGGGAGTGGGATAAGTTTAATTTATTTTAAAGATTATCTAATAAATATCTGTTTGATAAACAATCAAAATCGTGTGAATAG
>JAAAKE020022171.1:0-10314 GCA_010014785.2 Anisolabis maritima | reverse complement strand
ATTGAATACATATATTATTTTTTTCTTTTTTTTTTTTTTTTTTGAAAATATATATATTATATATAACTTTTTATATGTCACTTGTAATTTTATTTTGACAACTTGTCAGTCCTGAAGAAGAATATAATGAGCATTCGGAACGTCGACGATAAGAAATAAAAACAAAATTGTTTAAATTTTATCTTTTTAGACTGCCTGCAACCCCTCTTTTCATTTAAATTTACAAAATTTGTCATTTCAAAAAAAAAAAAAAGACAACTAACAGCAATAATAAGACATGAAATGAATTCTCGTATCAGAGCAATATTTTTTTTTACTATCTAATGTATCTTTTCTAAATTTTTGATGATAAAATGATCCCTAACATTTAAGGGAATATTTTAGAACAAAAAAGAATTTATCTTACGCGATTTATTCAAGGCTCATATATTCCACCGAAAAGAAAATGGATCTCAACTTGTAAAGGTGCAGATGACAGAAACACGAGCCAAGCCCTCTCTCACTTTTTTCCCTTTCCTCTCTCTTTCTCCCTGTCACTTTCTCTCTACTGACCCTTCACTTTAGTTTGCCTCCCTTCCTTTCTAAATCACGATTTTTTTTTTTTTGGATATTAATTTTAAATTTGAATCTTTAAAGAAGAAATACAACATTTCAAACGATTATTATTATTATTTTTTAATAGAGTCATCCTCTTATAGACGCAGGAATCTGTCGAACATGCACAAAAGATGGTTTTGATTGTGCCTTTCTATACTCGTATATCAGACATTTTTTTCAAAAATTATTAGACGGAATTTAACAAAATTTTAAAATTTATTGAACACAATTTCTCAATTGCTTGCTTTTTTACTTTTTTTTTTTTAAAATATTTATAAATATTAGGTTGCATAAACAACAAAAATTCTGAACGAATATACGGAAATGCAAAAATATATTTGTTAAAATATAATAATTTTAAAACATGAATAAAAATACAAAAGCTAAAAAATTGCAAAAACATAATAGGAAATAGATATTATAAATGTATATATATACTTATCATTTATTAATGCGGAAGAATTACGAAAAATATATGTACAAATAAAAAAAAAATCAAAATTAAAAGTTCTCAAAATATTAAGCTGCAGTTTTTGAAGTAGTGACATAGGGCTTTAACTTTTTTTCTCATGGTTCTTATTTCTGCAACGAACTTGAATCTGAACAAGAGCTGTATAAGCAAGGGGTACTGAATTACTAGCCACGCTGGCAATGTTTTTAAAATAATAATATGGATATATAAACGTTGGTATCCGAATCTAACATCAAAATTGTTATGTTTGATAAAAAGTCTAATTTTCGATCGCCATTTGGACCATGTTTCCCCGATTTTTACATTTATATTCCATTTTTGATTCTCTCTCCCAATCCGAAATTTTGAAATTGATTTTTTGTTTTTAAATTATAAAAAGGCATAGAGACTATAGACACAGAGAATACAATAACGAACTTTCCAAGTTCTTTGAAATTAAATTCATTAATAGGCCACTTGCATGTTAAAAAATCTATAAAATTCGAAACAATAAGGTCGAACACATTTTTTTAAATTACCCTTGATAATAAAAATAAAGGATGAATTTTGGTTGGACGGTCAGTTTATTTAGTTTTTAGGAATAGAATAAGATTCGCACTAAATAAAGAGAGAAGAGGAAATGGAGTGTCAGGCAACGCCGATCACACAAACTTAGTGGTTGAAACACGAGGATCCTGTTACTTTGGAATAGGAACCCATAAAGGAACAAGAGCAGGAATTAGTAGAGGAAGATAGTTAAGGAAACAAAATTAGAGAGAGAGAGAGAGTTAAGGAAAAAACTATTAAAATATAGTTGACATTTTGATAGCCTCATGTTGTCTATAAATCCATGGATTATAGGGTCGTAGATAAATAATATCCCGGAAATTTAACGAGTAACTAGCATGCCCATGACTCAAAGATTTTTTTCTAACGATTGGGCCACTCAGCTGAGCTCACTCCCGACTCGATAACAAGATTTCTCTTCTAGAGGTTCCATTGTGCTGGCCACGCAATACTTGAGTACCTTAACAAAAAATAGCACCAATCTACTTGGTCTTGTTCTTGTATAATTATGCTAAAATGTCTTTCCAACGCCGAATTTAGACTTTCCGAGGAGGTAGAAGATCCTTTAACTTCCTTGCCCTTCCTATGAAATTTGGAACCATCGTTTGTCATTTTATTAAGGCTGCGGTTAGACTGTTGGTTGATAAATGATTATTTTGTGAAATTGCCGGAGTTTTTTTTTTTTTTATTAAAATTAATATGCAAAATTGGTTTTACTCTGACCACGACCTAATACAAAGGATTTTTTTTTTTTCATAGGAAGCATTTAAATTATATTATACTATATATGTTTTTTCCATTTAGGCCCCGACCATATTTAAATCATTTGGGAGCAAAAATAATATAAATACATTTCATCGCTCAGGGCGGGAAGCGAACGGAACTGGAACGTGAAAAGAGACCTCTACCTCTACTTAATGATTTTTTAAAATTAATTGGTAGCCAATAAAATAAAGAGACAAATCAATATTTTAATAATTTTAATTTTTTTTTCTTTCTGATTAATTCCTACAAAACATTTTTTATTTTTAATTTTTAATTGAAAAGAAAAGAAAAAATGAAATAAAATTGAACAAATAACATATATTACTACAAGGTTTGGTTGCTGGAAGGGAGGCAAACCAGAGCTCCTTTATAACAATTAATCGAAAATTCCGTTGGTGTGTTGATTATTTTGCCTAATTTCCATCAACCATGAGCTAGGTCTGTTATTTGGTCCAGAAATCCTCTCATCTCACGTACTAATTGTGTGGTTCACTTCCCCATCCTGAGCGACTAAAAATATTGGCTTCCAATTAGTCTAAATAAATAAGGACTGAGTCTAAATGGCTTCATATGCCGAAAATGACTTTAAATACCAACTAATTTATGCTATGATGTATAAATAAGAATATTGCTCATTTTTCTCTACGAATAGCTAAAGACAAAAAATAATATTTCTATTCAAACAAATATAAAATTCTTGATTTAACAAAAAAAAAATCTTCGGACACTTTATCACTTTTTTTAATTTCTCAAACAATGATGATGAAATCCAATCTAATCTTAAATATTTTCTTACTAACATACCCCTCTAACTTCATTCTCTTCCTTTTCACGGTATTCTTCTTACTTTTCATTTTCTCTAAATGATTTAGTCACCTTTTTCTCCATTTCGATTCTGTTAAACGCTTTTATTTAACTTGGTCTCTGTCTGTCACAACAACTAGTAGTCATTTTTGAAAACCCTTCCTTTTCAGCTAAAATTTTCTAATTTTCTTTGTATCTAGAAGATAAATAAGATAGAGAATTTCGATTATAAGATTGCACTAGAGCCTTCCTAAGTTATGCAACTATTTTTAACTCAATCATAAGAATCAATCTCCTGGATTCTAAAAATTTTCAAAGGGGTGATTCCAGCGTGATGCTGCTATTGTTTTTTGTCTTTATTTTTGTATTATAAATTTAATTTATTAAAATATAATATTATAAAGCGAAAAAGAGGTAAAGAAAGTTTCCATTTTATCCATTTCATTTTCCCACCGAGATGTTATCTAATTATAATAATAGACGAAATTCTATTTTGATATCATAAAATAGATGACCCCATGTGGAAAGCTTAAATAATTGTATTCTCTTCAAAGACCTGCTGCTCTGAATAAATGACATCCTTTTAGAAAAATTAATTTTATCTCTCTCTCTCTCTCTCTCTCTCCGTGCCTTTATTTAAATTACTTTCCAAACAAACAGGAATTGTTTTAGCCAATAGAATCGCATGATTCACTTTACGGGGGGATCTAAATTTAACTGAAGGCTTCCTCAATCCATTCATTACAATTTCGTTCGTTCGTTCGTCACTTTGTAAAATGAATTGTCCCGTTTAATAAAACAAAATGAATATCTATATCTACAAATGCCATACACAATCTCTACTTATCTCTTCATTTTATTAAGGCAGGAACAATTTTTCTTAAAATTCAATTTACAAATAGAAATAAACGGGGTATATATTCGTGATGATTTTTGTTTCAAACCAAAGAATAGAACTCTACTACTCTATATACTTCTATCTAATCTTAACTTTTGTATTTTCCTCCTAACTTCTCTATCTTCATTCTCCTCATTATTGATGATTATGATATTCTTACTTTTCGAAGTATTGAAGTGGTATTTTTTTAAGTCTTTTTCGGCATACGCGGCCATTTAGACTTCATCTTTATTTATTTATTGGTAGCCAAAATATTATAAATACATTTTTGTCGCTCAGAATGGGAACCTTTGATACCTAAGACAAAACCTCTATCTATGTACCAAGGGACGGAGCGCTTTTCTTTTATTATAATTAGTCGAATATTTTCCTCTTCATTTTTAAATAAGCATTTTTTTTATTTATTTTATTTTATTAAATTTAACTCCCATCGGTGCCGCCCCTAGCGAGGCCCAGGACAAAAACGAATCCTCTTCTCTACGCAAAGAGGCTTTTCAATAAGGGGAACATAATAATAAGAAAATGTGTTAAGGAAACGCGGAGCTCGGGGCAATTGCCCCGTTTGCCCTCCCCTTGGGGCGGTACCGACTCCCACTATTTTGTCTGAATGTTTTTCAATCTCTTTTTCTCTCTTTGTTTTTGAAAACAAAAAGAACACGCATGTCCCTTGAAGTAGAGTCACCACTCTGGCTTAATGGGCTTTGAGATTGTGGCTCACTCCCCGTCTTGAACGAAATTTATTTCAAATAATTAGCTAGCAATTAATTTCAATTAATATGATCGGGTAGCGGTTTTCTCGTTGTTGTCTGGCCTTGCCTGGTTATGGTCTTCGATGTCAAAAGAATGTCTCCTGAATTCTTATTCCTTGTTTAAATTATTTTCATTCATTATTGAATTTATAGGCAGCAGAGCCTTGAAGGCCGAAGAGGCGTTGCATGTATCTGACTCATATATCAAAAATATTTCTATTTATTTATATATTATTAATACATTCAAAAAAAAATTTAATAAATTGAAAAACACCATGAAATATATTAAGATGCTATTTTTAGTGTAGACATATTTACATTTTACTAGCTGGACTTAGGGGCTAGAAGCTCAATGAGTCTTCACCCCGCCATTTTTGTAAAATTTTAGTAGGAGAAAAATATAGAAATTTTTTTACTTTTTACAATTACAAAAATATTTATATTGTTTTTGTATAGACTTGCTCTCTGACTTCGAACTTGTAATGTTCTTCATGCAGCTTTCAGTTTCTGATTTTTTACAATTATTATTTATTTATTTATTTTTCTTTTGAGGAAAAAGCCTTTAATTAGAAGTATAAAAACCTATAAAAAAAAAATCATTCCCCTTTTTTATTTATCCCCGTGCATTGTTGGAACACACCATACCCCATCTAGCTCAATGGCCAATTCTCAGTGCACTTTTTTGGAAGTGAGAGGCCTTTCACTATCTACTCTCTCTGACCTCTCATTTATCGATTATTTTTATTGTTAATTTACTTAAATTAAAAACAAAAAAAAGCGAATTTATTTGGAATATTACCAACATTATTTAATTAAAATAATGAGTGAATGCATTCCATTTAATTCTTTGTTTATGTTTGGTAATGAATGGAAAAACCTTGAATTTTGAAACGCTTTTAAAATACTAAGCCAACCGCCTCTTTAAAATATTTTATTTGAAAACCCTAAGGCTAAAAAGGAGGGCAAAGTGAGATGTTTAGCTATTTAAATGTTTATATTTGAAAAATATTTTACACAAGTGAATGTGGGTTTACTAGATACCTTTTTCCCTTCTTATATTTATTCATCATCTCTAGCAAAGAGGAGTGAGGTGACAGCTTGACTAATTTGTGATAAAAATATTTCCATTGGAGAGAGAGGGGGATGGAAATGTTTTTGTTGGACAGAAAAAAGAGACACTAAATATTAACTAGGCACATGGATGCATAGCAACGGTTAAAATATTTTAATTGAAATGAAATTTATTTACGTCATTCCAATGGATTTAGAATTTCATTCATTTTTTTTTTTTATAAATGTATTCATGGAAAATAATGATAATACGAAAATAGAAATAAATCTTAATTAATAATTTTTTTTAATAAGAACGAAGGAAATTTTTAATTGCAAGTTTTTTTATTGTTGTGTCATCTGCTTATCATTGTCTTCTTCAATCTTGACTAGTTTTTTTTTTCAACGGCATGTTCTCCAATGTTGCATAGTGAAGTTAGTTGAGAGTCAATAATAAACAATGCAATTGACCACAGACATGTCCCTGTTCATTCTATGACACTGCATTAAAAATAATTTCGATCTGCTTAAAAATAATTCATAGAAAAATGTTGAAATTTTTTATTTTCTATTTAAAAAAAATTAAAGCCTATGTGAAATAATAATAATAATAATAATAAGAAAATATAATTTAGGTCTGTATCGTCTATGTCTTTGATTGAGCCAGAAATATATATAAAAAAAAAATAAGTGTAAATGATTAGAATAGAATTAAAAAAAAATTTTTTTAATGAAATTTGGCATCTCCTGAATACGAAAAATATCATTTATTTAAATCAGGGGACTCTAAACTTTTTGCCAACGATCCGGATTGGCAAAGCAGCCTGCCATTTTTTTTTTAAATTTATTTTTGGCCTTTGAGTTTATCTACCTAATATGTTTATTCCCTCCAATTATAAGAAGCGACATGTTCATCAGATAAATTTGTCTTCTATTATTATTTCATATATCCATTTCATTCTCGAAAAGGCATGTTCATAAAGATTCCTAAAAATGAAAATAAATTATATTATTTTAGAATAATCACCGATCCTCGGGCCCCTAATTTATGATTTTTGTATGTCAAACTTTTTGCTCACTCGATTCAGTTTACAATTATGAACCGATTTCGACAAACTTGATTCTTAAAATTCTTGTGCTGATTATTATTTGAGCTCATCCCATATAATCAAACCTTCTTCTGATAAAATAATTATGGGTTTCACAATTTCGATTTATTCACAAGAAATTGTTTTTATTTCTCTACAAATAAAATATTATTTTAATAAAAGAATAGTTTTTCTTAATTTTGGTATTGGGTTTATAGGAAAGTATCATGTTTTAAATTATTCTACAACATATTTATTAATAAATTAAAATTTTATGAATAAGTTTTACTGAACACTCAATTCAAAATTTAAAAATTCATACGCGTAGCGATAAGATTATTTAATAAATTGAGAATTTTATTTTTGAACTGATATCAAAGAATGTCGCTAGAGAGCGTTTGGTGTGCATTCTCTCTCTCGAACAACTCGTTTCTGACGTTTGATTCCAAAAATCTTGCCTCTCACTCTCTCAGTACCCAACTAAATACTGTGGAGTGAGTGCTAGTGCGAGTTCGTTGAGGTAACGGACCGGTTACCTGCTAGGCGATGTCGTAACCAACAAGTGAATGAAGCGGCTCCCGGCTTAAATTTTTTCGACAAGTGTCTGTGTATGTGTGTGCGTGCGTGTGTGTGTGTGTGTGTGTGATCAAGTTTTTTTGAATAATGTCTTCACATTGGAATAAACTACGGTGAGTTATTGTTGTTGTTGTTGTTATTGTTTTTTTTTTTTTTGAGGGTCAAGGTAACAAAAATAATTAAATTTTCTTTCACAAATATTTATTTAGAAATTAAAATGATGATTATCAGGTTGGTTTTTATCAACATCGTTTGATCATTTATCACCTGTGTTCGAAGGGAACTTGTCTTTCGTAATGAACGCTGATATGATAAATTAAAATAGGCCACCTACCTCACTGACAAACGACCCACCGACTGAATTATATATATAAACCAAAGTGATTAAGTCCAATAATGAAATTATATATATATATATATATATATGAATAGAGAGAGAGAGAGAGAAATTTTGAAATTTTTATCAGATAAATAAAAAAAATTCCATTTTCGCGTTTTGAAATTTCCGAGAGGTAAGTTTTATCTCTTAGATAGGGCAATTAAAGCACGTTCAAAGAATAATACGAAACTTTCAATCTATGTACCACTATTCTCTTCTTGCTGGAAAGTAGGCAATCCAAAGGTCCAATTTGATTAATTGCTCTCTGAACATACTTTTCCCCACAATCATCAAATTCCATAAGTTTTGTCCTATTATTAAATTTTTGGACTTCATGTAGGTCTTCTAATTATTCATTAATACGTACAAAACCAAAGATATAGATTTTCCAATTACCTTTATGGAGGATAGTAGTCATTTAGCCCAGAGGAACTCTGCAGCAATTAATTAATCGAAAAATCCATTAGTTGGTCATTGCAATTGCCCATCTTCCAGCAAACAAACAATTATGCCCAAATAATATATTTTCTTTACTATAAGTGTCTAAATCTCCAATATCATTGATCCAATCCTCACCAAATTTTATTAGAATAAAAAAAAAAAAAATTTCTGCCAAGTTTCATTTCAATTTTACATATTTTTATAATCTAAATTTCATTTATTTTTCTCATTGAAACATAATATCTTAAAACGATTTGAGAACTATTCCTTATATGTATATAAAAAAGGACTTAATAATATTTCTCCTATAATACAATATAATTACATAACAAAGATTATATTCTTTTTAAGGCCATTTTGATTTCCTTCGTATACCTAAGTTATTATAATTTTTTTTTTTTCGGCCATTCTAATTTTTTATTCGAGAAAAATTTGAGTGACTTACAGAGGAATTTATCAACAATCATTACATCAACAACAATATAAAAACATGCATACATTTTAAAATAGCATTATACTTATAACCAGTGACCGTTCAAACCGAAGGGATTCTTCAATCCTGACAAATCAAAATATCTACAACTAATCTCTTTACTGAAATGATTCCCATATAAAAAATCACGTATCAAAGGTGAGTTGTCCACTTCCGTACCTGGGCGACAAAAATTCATTTAAATTATATTGCCCTCCAAATGATTTAAATAAATACGGACGCAATCTAAATGGCCTCAGATGCCGAAAAAGACTAAAAAAAAAATAAAAACTTGAAAATTTTTTATATTATTTTTTTATAAATTTTTTATATTATTTTCATTAAAAACTTACAAAGTTTTTATTTTTTTTTCAGTTTTTTTCGGCATCTGAGGCCATTTAGACTCTCCGTATTTATTTAATTCATTTGGAGGCCAATATAATTTAAATGAATTTTTGTCGCTCAGGAACAGAAGTGGATATATATTTGCTATTTATGTCAGTTATTTGTTATTGGCTACTTTCCTTGATATTTTATATCCTTTTGTTGATTTGACAAATTTTTAACTTTTCTATAAGTTTTCGCTCCCTCTGCTTTTAGATTAGGGAATCCCTTGCAGACGGCTTTGTCCTTTTTAATTGTCATCAGAATAAAAGTATAAGGAATATTTTATTTTCATAAAAATTAATATTAATTATCACTCAATCTAAATCGATACTTCAACTTTGTGATCAAATAAATAGATAAGTCGTCAAAATATAAAGTGTTTTTTTTTTGCTCAATTCAAATGAGAGGTGAATTCCTTGCCAAAGAATGAAGACTAACTTTTGGCAAAGAGACTAATATTTACTGACAGGTGATTTTTTAATGTATTTTACAAGGCCGGATAAAAATTTTTCGTTGAAAAAATGGGTAGCTGATTAATCGATCTCAAAATGAATTTATTTTTTTTAAAGTCTTTTTCAGCATCTGAGACCATTTAGACGCCATCTTTATTTATTAAAATTAATTGGTAGCCAATATAATTAAAAAAAATTTTTTTCGTTCAGGACGGGAAGCGAACCGCTGACCTTTGGTACATCTGCACCAACGTAGAGTGCAATCGTTTGATATATGAACGGCATTCATATAAATTTCTAAATACTTCTTTAAATAAAAAAATAAAAAATTCCATTATTTCTTCTCTCCAATTAAAAAAAATGAACACATTGCAAAAAAAAAAGGCATAAGCCTTTATGACTTTAAGGGGAGAAGAGAGATATAGAGAAAACCAAAATTCGTCTTTCTCCCTAAAGACTTTACTAACAATCAAGTGAATGTTCCTCTCTGCCAGTTGTCTGTTCCTGTTGAGTAGTTGATTAGTCAATTGCCGGCCCCTAAGATTTCTTAAAATCAAATCGTTTTAAAACCATTGCCTATAAATCTACACCATAAAGTATAATCCTCAGAACTACGTATAGATGGGTATCCACCACAA
>JAAAKE020022160.1:0-10315 GCA_010014785.2 Anisolabis maritima | reverse complement strand
TATTATTTCATTGACTGAAGTCATAATTTCTTTACGGCCATCTTCGATCAAAATGAAAAATATATAGATTGAGGAATAGAAATGAAATGATTTTTTCGGTCTATTTATTTTATTTACCTCTACCGATGTTTGAGGACTATCCGCCTCTCTCTTCAGGAAAAAGGTTACTCATCCTGTATGGTTAAAGAAATTGTAGATTTAAAAGCCTATAGGTGTTATTATGGATTTACAATGTATTATGACGATTGTTGAAGTGAACCTCTTTCCTGAAAATGAGTGGCGTAAAAACGGCCGGTGGACCCAAATAAAATACACAGGATCAAAAAATTTTTTTTATCTAATTCCTCAATCTAAATTTTAATTTAATCCCTTCCCTCCAGTTCTTTCTTGTCCCGTTTTTTTTTTTTACTCAAAAAGTTGTTAAATCGATTCACACGTCGTTTTTATTTCCTATTTCCTCCATCCGATGTATTTAGTAGAACAAACGGGTTTTGCCATGTCCTCCTGTCTTTGCCATTTCCCCCATTCTTTGCTTGTCTTTTGTTCCTAAGAAACAAACGAAACGATTTGTTTGTTTCTTCTAGCTTCTATATACTTCACATTTTACTGAAATATCCTTTTCTTTTGGAACAAAAATGGCTATTAAAATTTCACAACGCAACCAGTAAATTATTTAAAATTATTTTTACCCCCCTCCCCTCCCCTGCTTAAGATGAGAACACTACATCGATAATAATTCAAAGTATTTTTCATTTAATAGCCCAAATTATTTTTACCTTTTTCTAATTCTCTTTTTTTATATTTTAAACATTGACAAAGTTTATTTCAAACCAAATAGTACTTTTAACATTTTTATCGATTTGATATGAATAATAAACTCCCCTGTAATTTTTATTCCATTTATCATTTATAATTATCTTTTTTAATGAATGAATAATCATATTTTTTATATGCTAATAATACAACTTTTTTTATAACAAAATATGTCAAATTCACATTAGTAAGTGTTTAATATTTTTAGAAATTTAACAATCGCTTTTTCTCAAAGGCTGACTTTGATTCATTTCTTCTAATATAAATAACCAAAAGTATTTTATCAACTTTTCTTAGGCCTTGAGATTTTCTTCATCTCATTAATGCAACATATAAATAGGCATATTCTGTTTATCTTTAGTGTAGAGGTTGAAATATAAACTATAAATGAATTGAAGCATGTGAAATGAATAAAAATTTAATTTTTAAAATCTATTTTACCAACAACATTTGAACACAATCATTTTATTAATATAATAATTTCCCATTAATATTAATAAATCTAAAATCCTATGTTCCAAAGGATGTGGATGTCAATTTCCCAATTAGTATTTTCGGCACCTGAGACTATATTGACATTAAACGATATATAATATATTTATTTAACAATGATCCAGGTTTATTTTTTCACCAATTGGTATCCAAGTGATATAAATAAATTTTCATCGGACTGCCTGGGATCCGAACCCACACCCCCATGGATTTTAAGGTTATCAATATTGGCAAGTATCTTTAACCTGTCGGCCACGGGAGGGATTTCTCCAATCAGTCCCGATAAAATTTATTTAAATTGAATAGATACCAATTAATTACTTTATTAAGAAGCCAAGCAGCTACAAAATATTTCTTTCATAGGCCAGATATTCTTTCTTACTAGATGTTCAAATTGAATATTCTTGGAATATATTTAAATGAGGTGTTAATATATATCTCTATTAATTAAAGAAATATATTGTAGCTGCTTGACTCTTTGTTGAATCATTCTACACATCTTTAACCAGCTATATACCTCATTTAAATATTTAATTTAAATAAATATAAATAGTCAATTGTTTTCCTCTTTATTTTTTTAATGTCTATATGCCTTCGATGTCAAAAGATAAAAAATGAATGCATATAATTAGAAAATTTTTTTTATTTATTTTTTAAAGCCTTTTCAATGCCGCCATTTAGTTCCAGACTGGAAAATTTCATAGATCTTTTTTATATCGCAAAGTCAACTTTTGACGTACATATTTATTTAAATTAATTAGTATCCAAAAGAATTTTATCGTGGAAAGCGAACCAATGGCATTGAATCTAGAAGCCAAATCTCAACGGGACAGGGGCAAATTGTTAAATGTTGAATGATAAAAAATATTTTTAGTTTTTAAAATGTTTTCATTTAGATTTTCTATAAATCCGACGGTGGCTTGTCTTTTTGTTAACGCTACTAGCGCGAAACTAAGTAAAAGTATTCCATAGATCTTTTTATATCGCCAAGCAACTTTTGATGTGAGGGGATGAAAAACACCATAGAGAAAATGCCATTCGTAGCTCGGGCATCTCGTGGTCGCTGTTATTTTGTATTACATTAATATTTTTTTATGATATGAATTACCTCAAAAGTCATCTTTTAAATGTTGGTTGAAAGACATTTGAAACTTTTTTTTTGCACGGTTTAAATAAAAAGGCTAGAAAAGATCAAGCACAGAGATAAAACTTAATTCTGACATATTTTGATTAATCTCATCGTTTTCTTGTTATTTATTTCATATAGCAAGATGCTTAAAATTATGAAGGAACAATACTTTTTCATATAAAACAAAAAGTATACTTTTTTAAAAGGAAAAAGTGTATTGTTTCTTTTTCTTTCTTTTTACCACTATTTTATTTGTTGAAGTTATTGTAAATAATTTCTCATTTTTTTTTTTATTTAAATGCTTTTTTTTTTAGGAATGTTAGCTAAGGTATATAATCATTGTTTTATTTCATTTTTAATATTCAAACCTGTATTCCAAAAGAAAATCTTGTTTTTTTTTTGTTGTTGCAATTCAAGACTCTGAGAAGCTTTAAAAAAACTTTAATATGGAATTAGCCCATATCCTTCAATATCTAACGGTCCCTTTTTTAATCCTGTTTGTAATAAAGTTTATATCGACTTTAAAACGGACCCAAACAGTCTATAAATATATATAATGTCTAATAACGGTATGTCCGTCTGTTTGAGCAACTTCCCAATGGAATTTCGAAATGACATTTTGCATACTTATAAATGAAGGTGAATTCAGAAAAAATAGTCGGATCCCCAAATACCCATTTGGGAGCCTAAGAAACTTTTTGAAAATATTTTCTTATTGAAAAATCTTAAATCAATTATTGAATTAAGCCTTATCTATTCTTATGAAAAATCAAAAGGCGGAATTCATCTAGTTCTAATTATTAATAATATATCAAAAGATAATTAGACCAGAAATCTCAATATATATAAAAGAGGAAATTTAATAAAAATGTATTCAATATATTGATTTTATAAGTCTTTTTTTGGCATCTGAGGCCATTTAGACTACATTCATTCATTTAATGATATTCAATATAATATAAATAAATTTTCTCGCTTGGGAAGGGAAGCGAACCATTGTCCTTTGGCGAGAACTAAGGACAAGGTTAATCATATTATTAATTTTTTCATTAAAATAATATCTTCTTATTTTGAATTATTTTTTTGGAAATTTTGTCAAAATTGAAATTTATATTTATTAATAAACGAATATAGATATTCTTGCTAGAAATTATTACAAAATTTCCTCTTACCTATAAATTACTGATAGAGAGACTGAAGGATTGATAGAAGTCATTGTCAAAGAATAATGGTTTAAAAAATTGAATTAGCTATAATAGAAAACCGTCGAGTAGTCTGCAGGTTATTCTTGTTTTTCTATAGGCTACAAAATTTTTATTTATATAGGCCTATTCCTTAGGAAAAAATATAAATGTTAAATCCATATCAAAATCAATAGATCTTATCCAATCATTAAAAGAGTTTTTTAAGTCATCAAATTTTATTACTTTTCCGATATATGTATTTATGAAAATATATGCAAAGGAAAATTCTCAATTTGTCCCAATCGAATTTCAATCACGTTTCAAAGTCTAATTTAGTTAAACTATCCCCCTCAAAAGTTATAGGACAACTTATATATTTGGTTTCGTTTTAATAGATAATTAGAAGACCGATATGAAATCCGAAAATAATAAATATAATAAGAGGTGAAACATTATGTAATTTGATGAATTTGAATTTCATGTAGCTCTTTGAATTATCTATTAAGATAAATATAGAATGTCTAAATATTTTTGAGGGGGATAGTATTTCCAATTGTTTTAGGGCTGGGGTTTTGAAACTTGGCTAAATTTTTTTCTCAATAGGACATTTATTTATTGAATAAGATCAATTCGGATCAATGTTTGAGATATGGATGACTTATTCAGAATATACAAGTTTTTTTATTATAATTTTGTTTTCTGCTTACAAGGATGTTTGAATGAAATAAAAAAATTGTCTTATTTTTTTAATTTTTATTATAATGGCTACCAATTGGTTTGAATAGATATGGCCGGAGAGACCCTTATTATCGCCGAATTCAGAAAAACTGAAAAATCTTAAAAATAAAAAATAAAATCTTAATTATTTTGTCTTATTTCATTTAAACAACATCGTCACAACTAGTAAATTTAATAATATATTGGCTGTTCCCTTTCCTTCCATCAAAAAATCTCTTGTTTAAGTCAATAGATTGTCTATTATTATAATTGTAACGAGTTCAAAGCTGCGTCTCTAAAATTACAAAAACGATATTAGGAGAACTTCCCCCGGCCAGTTGCCAATTTTTTTTTTTTCTATAATCGGACCATAGATGAAAAAAGCAGAAATTACTTTTCATTGTTTTGAACATGTACCAAGGTATTTCCGACCTAATCTTTCGTTGAAATTTTAAAATCTGAACGAAAAAAAGAAAAAAAAACGCAATAAGAGGTTACAATTAGAATTCAACCATAAAAATTCTTTTTTTATTGGTTTTTCACTTAATGACAATGAGTTGTCCTTTGCATGAAATCGCTCTATAAATGAGCTCTTCTACCGTTTTGTTTCATTAATCATCGTTGACTACAATTAAATACGACTAGGGGGATTTATTATGTTTATGGTATGACTTGTGTTTGTTGTTTCTTCATTCTTCCCTGATGAGCTTTGTCCCTTTCGTGCTTTTATAGACCATAGTTGTTTCCAGCACTGCGTGCTTCCCTTATGTACTTCTCCACCCCATCACCCAACAGAACCAGTACATACGTACATATATATATATATATGTAGGCAGCTTGCAACGATCAATGCTCTCTGGGCAGCTCCCAGGCGTTCTCAATAGACCAGCTATTTTGTATTCCGCTCATCTTTCGCCGAAATATTGGGATGAAAAAATATTAAATTAATCGTTTTAATTTAGCCATCAAATATATTACATTTTATTCTTATTAACCTTTGCATTTTTAATTATAACAGAATTTTAATTCTAGTCACGGATTTTATATTCCATAAGTAAATATTTGATCAACTATTATTCTTATATTTAAATTAATTTTATAAAGAAAGAAAAAAAAAAACAAATTAAATATAAAATAGATTATTTATTTATTTTTTTTCTCTAATTTTAATTTATTTTATGATTTTTCTTTATTACATGTCTATTCATTTTACTTCTCTCAACGTTTTTTTTTTTTGCAATTCTATTTGTCTTCATTGCTCCGGATCTTTGGGACTAAATTGCAAAAAATTGTCTCCACAATGTCACTCACTTAATTGATCCTCTACAATATATCCTTGAGAGAAACTGACTGTCCATTTACTAAGAAGTAATTTTTCAGACTTGATAGTATACAAATAAGCCCCTTTGAATTGTTTAATTTAAATACTTCTTAAACACCAAGTAATTTTTTCTCTCTTCAAATGTTTCTTTTAAGAATATAAGTAATTTACTTAAATTAAAATAAATAAATTTAAAAGTATTTAAGTCTTTTCTTCAACATTTTCTTTGTAAATTAAGATTTATAATTGATATTTTGGGCGGAGCTTAAGTCAAAAATAGAATGATATTATCCCTCCCTCACCTTCTTTATTTGTTCTGATATAATATTTAAATAAAATAAATATTTCAATTTATTTTATTTAAATATTATATCAGAACTTTTAAGAATTGCAATGGAGGGAAATATTTCGATGTGAATTTCTTTTTGAAATTTATGAACAAATTATGAGTATTATATAATATTAGCCTAATTTCTCAGATTAATCGTCTTATTTAATCTCACATAACAAAATCAGCAATATATCCTCGATTTCTAATTCAAAATGAAGCTCATATTTTTGTTCAGATATTCAATTTACATTTTTTTTTTTTTTTATATATACCATTTGTTGCAAAAATTCATTCGTTTTTGATTTGGAAGGCATCGCAAATGACAAACTCATTAATGGATTTTTTTAATTAATTGCTCTAAAGTATATCATATGCTCATTTGTTAAATTTAATATATGATCCGATCTACAGGTGCTCTAGAGCAAAATCAATTAATGAGTTGGTCATTTGGGTTGCCTACCATCCAGCTACCAAAAAGAACGAATGGTATTATCATTATTAACTCTCTGCCAGGCTTTTCTTACTTTCCTTTAAACAGCCACAAGGCTTCTTTTTTTTTTTCTTACTCCCGTATGGTAACCCCAAAAATAACAGGGAAGTTAATCTCTAGTTCTTATATAATTATAAATAAATAAATTTTATTTTAACTCATCACATTTTGTAATTTTAATTTTAAGAATGAGCTAGAGATATAAATCTATTAATATATGAGTTGAACTACATTCCTCGTTTCGGATTCCGACACTTTAATTAACTCCCTCATTGATGTTCTTCTTTTAGATTCCAATGTGTCTACTCTAGTTAATATTTTTGAATTTCTTTATTTATTCGTTCAGTAATATATAATATATTTATAATATTCTTTCAATTTAATTTAATAAAATGAGCTGTTCAAATATATAATAAATATTAAAACCGATCAGGTTATTTTTAGATCCCAATCGATCTTCATATGCAAATAATTTTCTATTTTAAGTCACCTAATAATATCCTTTGATCTAAATTTATCTTTTCGATCGATTGATATTCATAGCCATGAAGGAACACAGTTGAATATACGAGAATATTCAGTCCGAGAAGAAATTTTAAATTTTGAAACTTAAAATATATTTTATTTTACAATATAATAAATTTTTCATAAAAATAAATAAATACAAGCTCGTTCTGTTTCAAATTTAGAGATTTTGTTAATATATCAAATAGGCAGATAGGAGAAATTAATTAATACATCCAGTAAAACTATACTAAAAATTAAAATTATATAAAAAAGGAAGCAAAAGTGATGAAATTTTTTCGACTTGGCCTTTGGCGATGAATAAATTATAAAACTTAAAGAAAAGAAAAAGAACGCATGTTTTGCATTTCAAAAGCTTGATTGCAAACGGAAGCTCGAGGCAAATTTCCACTCGAACATCATCTCTGTTATCCTTGGATTATTATTATTATTATTATTATTATTATCATTATGTATAAATTTATTTAATAGCATTTTTATAGAGTTTAATCTAATTTTCACAAATAGATTAATTTCAACAGGAAGGTCTATAAATAAACATCGATATGAGATTGTTCACATATTCTCTTGACTTTGGGAATGAGGTATAATACCCTACAATAATTTTAAAAAAGAGACATATGTTACTGAGAAAAATAAGATAAAATAATGATTTACAAATTTGAATGAGGATTGAAGAGTAAATCATAGCGTTGGCCTCTTCATTTGTGATAATCAAAGATTTGGGCTATAGGAGTAATATTGGACAGGCAGAGGTCCCTATATCATCCTTTCGTGTTTGGTTCTCCGACTCATTGAATTACTGTCCAAAAACTAAAAAACTATAAAAATTGGTGTAGCAATGGGATAAATTTTACAATAGTCTTCATTATGAATAATTTCTTTGTTTGGAAGCAAGTTGCTGTTAAAGCTACGAAAAACCCTTTGGATATCAAAACCGAAAGGAGAAGTTTCGGACAAAATTTATTTATCCATCATCAGTCACTTACTTGTTATTATAAATTATTATTATTATTATTATTATTATTAATAAATTAAATTATTATCAAAGGAAAAATTTCTTAGTAATAAGAATCTAAAATTAATACTTAGTAAGGATGAAACTTTATAGGGTTTCGATAGATGTTTATGATCTGAGAGTTAGTGTTGACTTTAAGAAGTTCCTTTAATCAAGTATCAATATAGATTAATTGGAAATTTCAACGGCTTCGTCTACTAACTTAATACTTTAATTAAATAATGCAAAACAAAATTTCATTTTATTTTGCAACACTTTGTTTAGTAGCAAAACCCGGCAAAAAAAAAAGGGGTCAAAGAAAGAGGAAATATCGTTATGTGAACCCCTGGAATTCTCTCGTCTTTCCGAGAAGTCACCCTTTCCACTGTTTACTCATTCGATGCCAATGGCTTCTTCGAAATTTACTCAATCCTTCGATCCTTCCTTTATTTCAACATAACTTAGATTATTTGTTCCAAAATAAAAAAAAAAAGATATATTCCTTTTTATTGAAAAAACAAGTACGATATTACTTGAGGAAATTGAAATTTATAAATTTTAAAATTGGCATCCTTTCTTTTATCACAAACATATACTTTATTTTTTTCTAGACCCCATTCACACCTATTCAAATTCTCTTTATCTCTTAATTACAACTATGGTTTTTTTCTTTCCTCTACATTTATTTTTTTACAAAGAACGCCGCGCCATTTTTCAAAAAGAAATTCTAATTGCTACTTTTCAATCCCTTTTAAAAAAAATTTTCACATCACTCATAATTAAAAATATAAAGGTAACACCGCCTAATATTTCATTTAAATTATTATGAAAGGGAAAATTACTTCGACTTCCGTGCCCCCCCCCCCCCATTCTTTAAGAATATACATAAATACACATAACCAATATTAAAGCACAATTCATATATTCTTATTTAACTTATATGAAAAATCAAACTTAATAACCTTAAACATGTTATTATATACCTATATATTATATAGATAACATTTAGAGAGAAAGGAGGTATAATCATATATGTAATCATACCAAATTCGACATTGCGAGGAATATTGTATATATAAATAGTACAAGAATTTCAATTTTCTGAATTCTTTAATTATTTTCGTAATTACATAAACTTTTTGATTCATATCACAATCCAGTTCTATTCAATTTTAAGTTTTTCTTTAATAATTTATTAATTATTAAATTAGAGTAAAATTTATCGAATAAATTTGTTATCTCTATTTTCTTAAAAAGTCCTATATTAAAAATAAAATTTTTATAAATTAGATCAAGTTAAGGTACAAAAAATAAATTAACTAATAAATTTATTGAAGAACTGCAAGAATTTTCTCTCTCTTGTTAGCCCTGAAGAAGTATGTGACATTCTTTCGAAACGTCGACAACAAGAAAGTTTTATTTCCACCTGGCTAAACCGGGTTTCTTGTCCCTAACTTAAAAGCTACTTTTATTATCTACAGCCTGTTAGTCATATTATAGAATTTTTTTAAATTCATTTTGTTAAATGAAAATTTTTTTTAGTCTTTCAACATCTGAGGCTATTTAGACTTCGTCCATATTTAAATCGTTTGATATCGAATTTAATTTAAATAAAATTTTGTTGCTTTGGACGGGAAACGAACCTCTATGCTTTGATACGTCTGGCGATCTTTACCTCTGTACTAAGGAACAAGGCTTAAAAGAATTTTCACATACATATTGTATGACCTACTAAATTATAGTTTTAAAATTTCTGTATTCTACATTGGAATCCTAAGCACAGAAATTCTCTATTAAATATTTATCATCAGCCAAATGCTTTTGATAATTTTCTCTCCCTTTCCACACGTCACAGGTTTTGGAAAGGACATTGACACAAAGGGCTTGGACTTGTCTGTCCAGTACGAAATAACCTTTTTATGTCACTGTCCAATCCAAAAGAGTAAAGGAAGAAAATATTTAAAAATTTATAAAATTGCCTTTGATGGCTTAATTAGTTTGTAATTAATTTTCTTTGAATATAGAATAAGAAAAATTATAAATGTAGGTATAAAATATTGTTCATAATATAAATTTAAAATTGCTTATATATTATTAGTGATATTTGTAAAATTTTATTTTTATATCGTAAATTTATTTAAAACTACTCAAAAATAGCTCTAATGATTTAACGAAATTTAGTGTACAGTTACCTCTTGATTAATTCTGTTAATAAAGTCCCGCAATTGCCGCATTAATCAAAATTGTATTAACTGAATATACTTCAATTAATGGGAAAAAATATAATTAATCTTATCAAAATTTTTTCTTAAATTT
>JAAAKE020022149.1:0-10315 GCA_010014785.2 Anisolabis maritima | reverse complement strand
CTCTTAAAATGAAATTATTAATTAGGTAGCCTATTCCAAATAAATATTATAATTTCAGTCAGGTGTTTTATTTATATATTTAATTATTTACTTGTTTGGTTTGCAAACACTCTAATAATTATTTATGAAATACCAATCAGATTTTGTTAGGCAATAATAATATACTAGGCAAACAAGAGCCCAAGGCTAATTTGTATCAACTCTATAATATAAAAAAAAAAAAGTCTAGGCCATTAATTTTTTAAAATAAAAATAAGCATTTATTTATATAAATTTATGTTTGGTTGCATTCGTGCGAAAACGCCTTAAATAAATAAGAATCAAAGATGATAGATATTAAGAAAATGAAATTCTCCAATATATTTAAACATAAATTTCAATAATATATCAATATACTTATTTATATAGATGATAAAGTTAAAATCCATAAATTAGACGCGAGTATTTTTTTTAAATTGAGAATATCGAACCTTCGGCCTATGAAAAAAAATATTAATTAATTTCTACGTTTATGTTCATAACTCGGGAGGTCTCTCTCCTGGACCACCTATTACTTTCTCTTATCTTCATACAACGTATAATATATAATTTAGGGCCAAAATTTTAATGGCGGAATTTCTACGGAAATACCCGTTTTGAGATGCCCTGAGTCTTAAAAATGACTCTCGCCTTGAAAACCGTTAAAATTTGACATTTAACCACGTGACACCAAAGTTTTGAAAAAATCAGCCAATTAGTTTTTTACTGATGTACTTTTTTTTCTTTCAATTTTTTCAAAATTCGCTCTGAGAAAGATGTATTAATCATTTTCCATCTCAAAATAGTGTCTAACTCTTTTTATATTCTTTTTCGTTTTTTCTTCAATTTTTTATATCACTTCTTTATTTCTGAATTTTTTATTTGTTAGAAGGATTTAAATAGAGACAGAAAAAAATAGTAATGATTTTATTCTTGTTCTATCGATGGTTGGCTGGCTATATGGCCCGATTTTTATTCTGGTTAATTGCACCTAACTGGCTATCGTTAGCTTACACACTTTATTCAAAAACCAATAGCCTCTTTTATCAAATAATATAAAATACATAACGTTTTACTTATTGATTTAATAAGTAAAAAAAAATGTTGGATTGGATTTTGTAAAATCTATTTTACATGGGTAACATATTGTATTTTCATTTTGTTCGTTTTTTTTTTTTTAATTTTAATTTTTTATTATTCATTTTAATTAAATTTACACATGAGTGAACATAAATTTATTATAAAATTTCCAATTCCGGATTCACACCCTTTTCCTGTATACAATTGTTTTTATCTTCTTTTTTTAATAAATTGAAGTATTCCTAATCATTTTTATTAAATACTCGACAACTTTCAAAACGTTTTTTTTTTCTCAAAATTTAGAAAATCTTTCAACTTTACTATTATTACTATTTGTCTTTTAACTATTGTTTATTCATGAAATATTATTTCACTTATGAAATACTAATTAAAAGGCTTGTTCGCATTTCAATCTTGCAAATAAAAATTAGAAATAATAAATAAAGAACAAATAAAAAATTGCTAAAGAGGAAGAAATTAAATTAAAAAAAATCGATTGTCGAACCATCTGAGCTAATTTTTGGGGCGGGTTACCAATTAAAATAATACAATTCAAATTTTTTTATTATTTTTTTTATTAATGTAAAAAAAGAAAAAATAAAAAAATTCCCACTAGTATAATACATTCCATAAAAAGGAGTTAAGAAAATCAAAACAATTGAGCTTCTCTACGACAGTAACTAATGTTTCTGAAAACAAAATTAAATGAGGATAAAATCCTGATGATAGTTTTTAAAGTATTTTTTTCAATAACCAATCACTGAAAGTTAAAAAGTTTAAATTAAAAAAATTTTTTTTTAGTCTTTTCGGCATCTAAGGACATCTAGACATTAAACAACATATATTTACGATACAGGCATATATTTATTTATATCAATTGGTATCCAAATGATTTAAATAAATTTTCATCGAACTGTCTGCGATCTGAACCCACCTTGACTTTTAAAGTAATCAATACTGACAATGTCACTAACTTTTACCTCTCCGGCTACGGGGGGGATTTTAAAATTATATAAATATGGCTAGATAATCAGAATTTTTTAATGAAATTTGTTGAGATGTTACCAAATTTTTGGATAACAGATGAACAAAAAATTAAACAAGAATATTTATTTTATTTTTAATTTTCAATGTTTCGTGAACTTATTCCCCCCTTTATCAGGACAATTGTCAGATATTATACAATGTCGAGTGTATATTTTATTATGTTATATTACATGAAATATACATCTGACCTTGTTTAATAACTGACAATTGTCCTGATTACGGAGCGAGAGGTTCATAAAACATTGACAATTAATAATAAAAAATTTTAATATCATTCTTTATTCATCTGACTGCTATCATTTTTTTTCAAAAGATTAGTTATTTTATAATATTTTATTATTGAACTATATTTTTTTGATCATAACAGGAAAAGGTAAAAACCATAAAAATAATATATTCATTTCCTTCTCTTTCGTTTCATTTAACTCTGAACAAGGTTTTTTTTAATCCTATACACAACCCAAACAAGAAACACCAACAATTTATAACAATGAAATCAAACAATATTATTTAAGGGTGACAGTGAGGCGTGTAACATCTGACATGATGTCACATTATTTTATGAACAATGCATTATTTATCTTGTCATGCTTGGAGCTCGGGCTCTGAGTTACAGCCTCCGTCCCCTGTTCCTATACACTGTTCCTGTTCTCTGTTCAAGTCAAATATCTCTTTGATATGTCAAGGTCACAAGCTTTTGGAAACCCTAATCGAATGATATGTTGATGGAAATTCTAGTCAATACATAGGAATATCCTTATGCCAATATTTTACCCTTGGTCAATTTTTTTTTTATCATTTCCTTTTTTTATTTCAAAATTTTTCGTTATTTTATGGAGATATTCGGTTCAAAGAAAAATTTTAAAAATAAAATTGTTAAAACTATTTAAAAAGCAAAAGTAAAAATATAATTGAATAATTTTGTAATCAGTTAATGATAATTCTTGTTAATTAATGTTTTAAAAAAAGAGACTTAAGGCAGTTTCACAATTAAAAGTAAAATTTTTCATACCGATAAAAATTTTGTTTTAATTGAAATAATTTTAAATGGTTGCGAATCTCAGACTTTTAATGAAAAAATGACTTGTTTTTATTATAAACTTCTCCAAGCTCTGAAGAAGGCTTCAATAGAGATAGAAACGTTAAAAATAAATTTGGCTACAAAATTTTGCATTTTTACTGACTCAATAACATTGAATCAATTTTTAATGTAAACTATTAAATTATTGCAAGAAAATAAAATTTGTACATAGAAAATTATGTCTCTGCCATTAATTAATTAAAATCAATAAGAATTTAAGTATTTTTTTATAATAATTTCCTTAACAATTTTCTTGTTAATCCATTTGTTATATTAATGAATAATTAATAAATATACAATTCATAATTAAAGTTAAAGTTTCTGGTTTCACTTCTATAGTTTTGTATAAAGACAGTATTTTCATAAAAGAAGTTTCTTTCTGAGTTAGTAGAATTGAACAATCTAAACTATAATGAGAAAAACATTCAATGAAAGAGCCATAATAAGAAAGAGAAATTTGGTAGGAAACTCAGTGAAAAGGCAAAGAAAATATAAGATATATATATATATAAAATAATAAGGATAATATTATATATTGGAAGTAGAATCGGATTAAAAGGCGAGGAACATATCAGCGACGTCAAACTTTGACGAGTGACTAAGAAATTATTTTGCTTATGAAATTTATTCTGACATACGAAGCTCTAAAGAAAAGGCAGAGAGAAAAAGAGTAAACATTGCATTTTTACTGGGCGCGAGATTTTCCTTTTCTAAAATCCATGATATTAACTTCATCAGAGTTGGCATTTTTTTCCTCGACTCTTCATATAAAAATGTGGTGTGAACTAAATAGACTGTGCAACTGGCTTCCTTGTTTGCATTTATAATCTCCTCGCCGATCTGGCAAGAGAAGAAGATATATTGTGACTTATTTAAGTGAAAAAAGAAAATTAATCTTATAAATTTTTAGATTTTTTTTTTAATTATGAAAACTGCTTAGGAATTTAGAAAATTTTCAACATTTTCTCACGATGTATAAATTTGTTTTATCTCTTTAACATTATAAACAAACACAGGTATACATGCTGTAAGAATTTTAAGCAGCTCACATATTTTCCATAAAAAAACAATAATTTCTTTAAATAAGAATTCCTAAAAAAAAAAAAATTTTACTAAAGAAAAAAAAACAATTATAAAAAAAAAATGTTATTAAATGTGTGTTGATAATTGGGATGGAGAACAAACAACCGGACCGAATGGCACTAACATTTAAGCGAGCATTTATTTCTTCGCTGTCGGTATCCGCCTATTGATGCCTATTCAATCGGAGCCTCCGCCTTTAAATGAATTTCCTGTTTGTAGCCCTGAAGCGAAATTTGTTCGCTCATCTCCTGACACCTTCTAACATGCATGTGAATATGTTATCGGAGAGAATATAACCATCTTATAGCATGCGATGTTTTCTCAGATTCCCATAACAAACAATTTTTAAGAACTTTTTTCTGTTTATATTTATCTTCTAACTGCTTTTTATTAATGTCCAAACGGCACACCTAGAATGGAGTTTCTTATATCATTTGATGAATTCTTCTTACAAAACAAATGAGACTTCCAAGGCCAAAGTGGTTAAATTCAAGAAAAGAAATTTCGACTTTTATTATCGATCGCAAATCAAAAACTATTTTTTTGGAGAAGATAAAAGATTTCATGACCCAAGGGTCAGTCGTTTGTTTCCCATCCTTAGTGATATTTATTTAAAATAATTTGTTTGCAGGTAATTTAAATAAACACCAAACGATTGCCCTCATTTTATGAACATGCATATTTTACAAGAGCGAGTTCAATTATTTTTCTTAAAAAATCGGACAGGGGTAAGGACTTTTAAATAACTAATACTATACTAAAAAGAATTCTCTTATTATTTCGTTATTTTTTCTCATCATTCTTTGTTCATTTATAAAGAAAAAAGTAAAAAAAAAATGGAAAAAGATATTAAGCTATTTTAAATAATCTATGTGATGATGATGTATTAGTAGGTGACACTTGTTTTTAACAATGGAGAAAGAAGCAGACAGCCAGGTGAGTGAGAAGCCTACGATATTAAAGCTCTAAAGATTGAGAAGTTTCGACTTTAATTTAATAAAGCCTTCATCGGTCCATTTAAAGAGTAATGACTCAAATGACAAAGCATTTAGACAAAAGGCAGAGTTGTCAGTTTGTTGTGTATTTAATGTACAAAGAATGCTTGTATATAAATGCCTCTCAACTTATATACAGTGCTATTACTTATTCGAGTGACAAAATTGTTTTATGTAATGAAATGTATAAAAATATTATTTAAATATCTTTAGACGAACAACAAATCATTGACCTCTCAGGGTGGTCAATTGCTGAGATGGAATGCCGAAATCATTTATCTCATTTCATATTTAAATAATAAATAAATCCCATAAAAAGGAAACAAAGAGCGATAACATCATACTAACAAAACTTAAATTTAAATTTTTAAATACATAATTTTCTCAATAATAATTGATAAAAAATAATTTAAATAAAAAAGTAGAGATATGTTCATAAAAATAATTCATTCCAATCTTTTTTAGAAAATCTGGTGGGAAAGTTGCACATCAGATAATTTTCTCTTGCCTAAGGTAAAGAAAATTGTGTTATGAGCTGTCGCGCCAGATTTTTTTGCTTCAGGCTCCCTTGATACTCGATGCACAATTTTATTTAGCTTTATATCGAGAGATTTTTCGTTGGAGTGTATTATACAATTATAAATATTATAAAAAAAATTTTCATGTCCCAAAGGTCAGTGGTTTGTTTCCCTTCTTGAGCGACAGGTTAATATATTTTAAAAACCATATTTAATAATTGTTTAATAATGAATTTTTATCAAAATCGTTAGAGCGAATTTTGTGAAAATCGAAAAAAATAAAATAAAAAAGTACTAGTACTCTTTGACTGATATTATTCAAAAACTTCGAGATGCAAGCCAAGGGTACCTTAGTAGAAAAAACGTAGGAGTTTTAATATAAAATTTCAGCTCCTACGATATCTTGTTCACATACCCACACAGACCCATTTTTTTAATTCACAGAACCTTTTTTTGTTATTTTAGAGGCGGGAAATTGATTGCGCTAGGTTTCATCTTTGGTTGAACCGCTGTACCTTTTAGGGTAAAATTTTCAACATCCAACGATTTTGATGAAATGTGATATATTTATTAATTCTGGTGCCGATAATCGATTCAGATGGGTCTCATCTTTGGGAAAACATATTTGGGGTGATATTGTTTGGTGCAGCCTATTTTTTACGAATGACCCTATATTTAGGTCTTATGTCCAATTGCAAGGTCCTATCTTTGAAAGCTCTCTATTATTAACTCATCTCGTCCATAAAACAAAAACCTCGAGCGACGCTCCGATTCCAGGCAGTATCATATATATATATGTAAGAGAAAGTAAAAAAGAGATATTATTAAAAATAAAAATATATAAAAAATTAAAAATAAATAAATAAATAAATCATTAAATCAATAACTTAGTTTTAAAAAAATTGCCTTCGAATTTTTTAAATGAATTTTTTTTCCTTTTAAGTTATTTTCTAAGAAAATCGACCTCATTAATTTAAGTCATACAAAATATTTGACACCTGAAAAAGATCGATACAAAAAGAATTGATGAAGAGAGAGAGAGAGGATTTAATGGATTAACTCTTTTTACCCAACATGTTGAAATATAAAATACTCGGTTAATGCATGAGATTTGATATATAATCCTTTATAAAACATATTTTTTAAATAAATAAACAAATAAATATAATCATTTCAAACCCTTTGCTGACCAAAGCCCTCCCTCCTTTTTTTTATGCAAATATTTCATTAATAAAACAATCTTTTCTACCGTTATAAAAAAAATCATTTTACGCCTTAAAAAAATTATACATATTTCATTTATTCATGAAGCCTGCTTCTGTCCATCCAATATTTATTTATTAAAGGGAATAGAACTTTCAAGAAGTCGTTTTTATTTTTTTTATTTTGGCTTTCATAAATCCCTTCGAGACATTTAGTTTTAAAAGAGTGCAAAACATCTGGCGTCTTTTTCTCTCAACTCGTTTTATAAATTTTCACTTTATTAACTTTATTTCTGTTTAGGATTTAAGTTGAGTTCTTGTTTTTAAGATACAATTTATTTAGTGGTAAGGTAGGAGAGACTCACCCCTTCAGATCATTTTTTTAGACTCACAAAAATATTTATATTTCAATGAGATTAGATTTTCTTTTTAACTAAGGATATTTTAAATTTGATACACATAATTTAAATTCTTTAAATAACGCCTGGTTTTGAAAGTGTTAGATAAACAAAGATGATTTCCTGATTAGCTGGTTGTCTATTTTCTGTGTTTTCTCCAATACAATCCTCAGGGTCCAAGGGAAAATTTTCATTTCCAGATTATATACATAAAACATTATTTATTTTTCATATCATATCCTTGCAAAAAATAAATTTCAGTATTTTGTAAATCTTATATTATGCACATATTTTGTAAAAAAAAAAAAACAATTTATAAAATATTTGTATTCATATATATCTTATTCGATGTTACAAATTTTAGGCCTGGAAGGCTTAGGCTAATAGCTTTTAAAAAAAATCTTGGTATCTTATTGAGGTCCGCTTCAATCATCAATTTGTTTTTTTTTTTTTAATTATATCTGAACTTTTGTTCAAGTTATTATACATTTGTATATTCGGAATCTTGTGATTCACCGAGACGAGATGAGAATTTGACACATGTCGTTCTCGTTTTGAAAAAACAAACAATTGATCGAGAAATTTCAGTTTTTTTTTCTCAATTTTCCGTTTCTCATTCTCGATATTCGTCTTTTTTTTAAATCTCGTTCTCGTCTCAAAAACGAGACTAGACTCGAATATCCTCGACCCCAATGAATCAATTTCAATCAATAATTTTATTATACTCTAATATAGCCCTGTCCTTTAGTACCGAAGTAGAGGTCTTGCTTCAAGATCTAATGGGCAGTCAGTGGTTGACTGCAGTTTTGACCAAACAATTTAATTTAATAAAATTAAATAGGTTATAACCAAAGGAATTTATTTAATGTTAAATTTATGTCAAAAAATCCATTTGATCAGTTGCTGTTGGAGACTGAAAGTAAAAGGCAAATAAGAAGCCAAAAGCCGAAAGGAGACGTTTCGGACAAAATTATTGGTCCATCTTCAGTCACTTATTGCCACTTTTTGGTCAGGCCCAAAGTTGTCATTATGTAACAATGTATACATATATTTTTTTTCTTTTATAGTGACTGAAGATGGACCAATAAGTTTTGCCCGAAACGTCTCCTTTCAGCTTTTGGCTTCTTATTTGCTCCTGCAATCTGCCTTCTACTGACTTTATCAAAAAATATCCATTTCTATCCTCATTGGGAAAAAAGAGAAAACCAATCTTAGGCTTCACTTTCTCAGATTTTATCCTAATCTATAATATCGTGGAAAACACTACTCCATGGATTCAGGTCTAACAAGTAAGAAATTTCTTAAATTGAGAGAGAAGATGACACGAATTAATACAAAACGTTCCTCCTGTCAATACGATGGAATAAATAATTTATTATTTCCTTTAATTCAAATAATTTTTTACTCCAGATAACTTCTATTTGTTTTTTAAATCCTACATATATTCATTGTCATAATAAAAAGAAAAAATTCCATTCCATTTTGGTCTGTTTGCTCTCGATGTAATCTCATGTTTACATTTACTATAATAAAATGTTTTATCCATCTCTCTGGGGAATAAATCAATGAATAAAAATTATTGAAAATAGAATAATTATAATAATTTGTAATTCAAGCATTATTTGATTTATAAATGATGTAAAATAGATAATTTTTCTGGCAAATAAAATATTCAATTAAATTATTAACTAGTAGAATATATGTTAGGTAAATTTTAAATTTGAGTATATATAAATTATTTAATAATAATAATAGGTCGAAAGATATGGAGAGATGGGGGTGAATGTTTTAATGCAAAACAAATACTACGTATTTGTACTTCCTCTTATTATTAAACTGAGAGGTAAGTTTATTTATAGTAATTTCATTAGATAAAGAAATAAACGAGAGAGTGATTTGAATAGTTTCTCCATTATCTGATTGTGAACGTTTCGTTATCTCTTACCAACTTTTGTTTATATTTTCTTTTATTCTCTCTTGTTTATATTCAACAACTTACAAGTTGCTTAACTTTTTTTACAATCTAATTAAATAATAGAGAAAAAAGGAATAATACCAAATTTAAAATAGTGATATTTTTTATTGTTTTTGTGTGAATTATTGATTTTTTCTTATTTTTCCAATGATGTCTGTTTCTTATATAAACCGACAATTTTTCGGATTTTTAGACCATTTTAACCATAAATATACAAACTTTTTTTTTTAAGTCTTTCGGTATTTAGACCCCGTCCTTATTTATTTATATTCATTGCTAGTCAATATAATATAAATACATTTATATTCTCAGGCTCAGGACGGGAAGCGAACCACTGACATGAAGCAAGACAAGACCTCTAACTCTTCATCAAGGCACAGGGCAAAGTAATTGGTTGAAAAAGTCCAACTCCCGGCAGTTTCTCTCGTTCCCTGGACCACCAATTCGAGGTTCAGCACTGCAGGCCTCTGCTTATCAACATAGATATTTATGACTGTCCCTCTACGACTAGGCTAGGATCGCCGGTTTATTTATTTACTTTTGGGCAGATTACAAACATAACATATTTTTAATTTATTTATTAAGTCTCTCAAAAAGTTTATTTTTCTTTATATCTAAATTTTTTTAAGTAATTTTTTTTCAAAGATTCAAAAAACTAAAAAAAAATACATCAGTAAAGTGCTAGTTTTCTTCGGCCGATTTTATTTAAATCGGTGTTTCCCAACGTGGGGCCCACGCCCCACAGGGGCGCAATTTGATTGTTAAGGGGGGAAATTCGAAAATGGACTCGACACGAGTTTAACCCTTTTGCTCCGGGCCATTTAAATGCAATGCTCTCACAAAATTAAAATATTAAATTAATATAGAAAAATCTTTATTAAAATTATTTCGAATTTGAATTTCAGTTTTTCATTATAT
>JAAAKE020022138.1:0-10315 GCA_010014785.2 Anisolabis maritima | reverse complement strand
AAAAAATATATATATATATATATATATATATAAAGAAAAAATATCGAAAATCTGAATTATCCAACCAAAAGTCATTCGTGATTTTGAAGGTGTATTTTAGTTGAATTTCTATTACAAACTCTAAAAATAAAGCCCTTGTCTCTTAGAGAAAAGCAAAGCTCTTGCTTTATGATCAGCGGTACAGCGATAAAATTTATTTAAATTATATAAGGCCTTAATAAAACCAGCTATCTCAGGGTGCACTTCACATCAGTATTAGTTGGCAAATATTTCAACTTGAAGTCGGCCATTCTCTCTCCTTGTCAAATTAGCCGAAAATATTTGGCAAATAAATATGGCGTCATATTTAAAATCTTCTTTCAAAGGAATAAATAAATAAATATGCTTAATACTGTAATACGAAATTCTGTCAATTAAATTCAATTATATGAACGCAATTTGATATATAAAGAAATATTTAATAATAATTTTATTATAATAATTCCTATTAAAGATTAAATTCCCGATTACCCTGTAAATAAATAAATTTCAATTTCACAAACCAGCCTTTAAAAATCTCATATTTATTAATTAATTTCTTGCAAATGAGTTTTCCAAATAAACCAAAACAACCAAAGGATAAAATCAAATAAATGAATATAATTAATATTTAAAGCCCTTGATGATAATTATGTTGTTGATGATGATGTTATTCGGGGTCAATGAGGTAAAAAAAATCTTTTAACCACTCTCATATCACTTCAATGAGATTTTAAAGCTGTGATTGAATATTATAGATTTTAATAAATATCCTGATTATTTTAGAATCATATATCATTCATATATGATATATAATATTCATTTATGATTTATTTTCAATATTTAATATCAAGATTTTCTTTAGAAAAACGATACATATTTATAATTAATTATCTATCAATGATCTAAAAAAAATTCTTGGCATATATTTTCTCTGACGTCACTGAGATGTGTGTGCATGTGTGCCAGCAGAATTCATCACTCTACAGCTAACATTAATTTCAACAATCACAAATTCTGATTTCTAGTAATAGTTATAGTAATAATAGTTCTATTAATAATCATAAAATGTATAGTAAATGCGGAATATTTTTTTTGGAGTGGCCGGGTTTCGAAATTGGATCTCTAAGTCAAACATCCTAAACGAGATTCAGCATATTAAGCGTTTTTTGACTCATTTCCGATGACACTACAATGTCAAAAGATATAGTAGAAAAGGAATAAAAAAAAATCATTAAAAATTAGTTTCCGAACGCGAAAAATTGCACCGCCTCAAGAGGCCAGCGCTAAGAGCTCTTGTGACTGATTGGTTTTGTGACATTTTTTTTTGTAATGAGAAAGAAATAAAAGAAAAGAAAATTTAAAAAAATAAAACGATTGTATATAAAAGCCCACGAAAAAGATGAAAATATTTTTTCATAAAATTGTTCAATATATTTGGTTTTTTTTTAAAAGTTTTTTCGGCATCTAAGGCCGTATAGACATTAAACGATAAATTATTTATTAATTTATCCAGACATATTTATTTTTACCAATTGGCAAATGATTTAAATAAATTTTCATTGGATTGCCTGAGATCCGAACCCACACTCTTTGACTTTGAAGATTATTAATACTGACAATGTTAATATCTTTTACCTCTCAAACACAGAAGGGGAGGGGAATATATTTGGTTAATTAAAATAAAAGCGTGGGGCGCTCATCATATAATTTATGAGAAAATAATTGTTTTTTTTATTTATTTTAGGCTTCGGCCATACATTTATATATATTTACAAAATACACATAATTAGAAAAATAAAGCTATCAGTGATTGACCCGCAAATAAATAAGTAAATAAACGGGGGTGTCGTTGAATCTATACGGTTCAAATAAAAAAGAAAAAAGGCTTAGTTTCTATAACCAGGTTATTATATATTTTAAAAAAGTTGCACCATTTTTATTTCATCTCCAAAATAGATATTTTTTTATTTTTAATAAAATCAATCCATTTCTTAGGGAAAATTTTTACAAAAATATTTTGAAATGCAAACTAGACATTTGCGAAAGAAGAATGTAAGAAGGAGTAAAGTAATATGAAATGTCAACATCCCGAATTTTTATTTCATTTTATTTTACTTCTGTTTTTTTTTTTATTTTTTATTTTATTGCCAAGGTGCTTCTTCCTTCGATTTTTCTACACACGTGCGTATATTCCTATATATAGACCACAAACCTGCCTATCGACGTGAAGTGAGTGACATTTTCGGTTTTTACAACCGACGATTCGTGCTCTCCCTGAAGGACCAACCAGACCACCAACCAAACCCTAGTCATTTTCAAGGCCCTTCTTTTTTTAGCACAACAATGACCAAACCCGAAAATTCATACCCTCTGGGTTTTAACCAATCAGACGAGAGGAGAACACTAGTGAGTGAGAGGGTTCATTGATGACAACCGCCATGTCATATTTCCATTAAATATTATCGAATGAAATGCGCTGACAAATAAAATATTAGATAAATGGAGAGTGGTGGTTGGCTGCTTTTATTCCAAATCTAGATTTTAATTCCAGTGATAAAATTTTAAAAAGTCACTCTAAAAATACTCTCTTAGTCAAAATCATATTTTTTTTCCAGAGTGGAAAAAATTGAAATTAAAAATCGGAATATGAAAAATATTATATTATTATTATATGCAAAATCTTGCAAATTGAGGCTATTTAAAGGTGATGGTAGAGATAGTTACAAGAGGGGTGACGGGCACTTGGAGATAAACTCAAAATAGAGATTTTTGGTTAATTTAAACAATTAAAAAAATTTTTTTTGAACAAAAAAAAAACAAATTGAGCTATAAGCATTTTTAGGATATAAATGGGCGCTAAGTCTAGGCGTTTCGGGCAACTCTTAATTCGTTCATTTTAGAATGAAAGGTACACAAGATGTACATTATTATTTATTTCCATTTAACTTTTTAATTATATACTCTTCTATTGTTTAGGGTAAATATGTCGATATTAACAAATTAACCATCTTTAAATGAAAGGGAGAGTAACAAGTGAAAAGTTAAACATTAACTTTATATTATAATTGACTAGTATATATTTATGGATTAATTAAACGAGTATTTGCAATGTGTTATATTAAAATAAGTTATGCCATTGGCACATATTTTCAATAATAGCTCTATTTATTTCATATTTATACCATGTTTCATTTAATCCCTATAATAATATTAAATTCTTCTTTCAGCCGAGGTGTATAATGAAAATCAAAATTTATGTCCTTTTATGAGTATAAAGATCTCATCATCGGCTAGGATTAAGCATTATTTAAATCTATGTTAAAATACATTTTACCCGGGGAATATTTTGTCAGCTTAAATAAACGTATTTTCAGGAGAGAGGGAGAGAATAAATAGATTATTAAATAAATAATAAGCCTGCTTATCCCGGAAGAGATATTTTATAGTTATTACTAGTTTCTTGTAAATGAGGTAATATATAAAAGTAATCATTTCTCATCAACGGGTATAATATAAATGAAAAATTATTGTTATAATTATTATTACCTTAAAAATAAAAATTTATATCAAAATATAAAGGATGTTCTTTTATAATTTATCTAAAAAAGTGTAGTAAAGAAGCAATAATTTTTGCTTCGCTGCTAATGCTAATAATTGAGGTGGATAGTGTTTTTTTTTTATAGTCTTTTGGGCATCTAGGGCCATTAAACATTTACTAATATTTTAGTTACGATATTACGTATTATTCAGGCATCTTTATTTAAACCAATTGTTATCCAATTGATTTAAATAAATTTTCCGTTTTCACATCCCTTGGCTTTCAAGGTTATCAATCTTGGCAATATCTTTAATCTCTAGGACGCGAGGGGAGGAAGGTGATTGGTGTTCATTCTTAACAAAAAGAAAACCTTGACCTTTCTTTTCTTGGTTATGTTCTTGCTTTAGGATAAATTTCATATTTTTACATTCTCTTTTATTGTGTATAGGGAAAGAATTGTAATTTTTTTTTTTACATGTTTCAGTCTTTTTCGGATTCTCCGTCCTTATTTATTTATATTAATTGGTAACTAATATATTTTTGTCGCTCATGACGGGAAGCGATCTATCTATCTTAATTAGCCGTGTCCCTTGGAGTAAACGTAAAGGTTCATATTCCAAGGTACAGTAGTTCGCTTCCCGCCGTAAGCGATAAAATTTATCAATTAATGGATTGATTCTAAATGGCCTCAAATGCCAAAAAAAGTATCTTAATTAAATTTTATTTTTTACTATTTACAAATTTTAATTAACCTTTTTCTTTCAGATTGCAAACATTAGCACAAACTGACATCTATAAAGGAAAAAAAAACGCGAAACGAAATAATGAAATTCCTGTATAATCCATATTCTATTGTATATATTTAAAACTATAATAAATTTCCTTCGTTGTCAGTGGAAATTTAGGGCATTTCCACTTGAGTTAAAATTTTTAAATTTTCTTCTAGGCAATGAAAATCCAGGCATCTCTCAAAAAAAAACCTTCGAAAAGGACATAATATATTTTATTCCTAGCTGTAATATTCTTTTAAAAAATTTTACGAGCAACCATGGTAATAAACTTTTTTATAGCATATTTTTAAATAGGAAAATACAAAATATTAATGAATGGGGTTGATAGTATTGATTCTAGATTATATTTCGTTTTATTATTAATTTATTATTATTGAAATTGAAGCATACTCAAAAACATCGCTTGAAATGCAAGCTCTAAATTCTATTTTTGATAAATTAATTTTTTTATTCTATTCGTTTGTAATTTAATATAAATACATGGAATTCAGATCTATGATTCAGGGATCCAAACATATTAGTTTCAGGAAAGGATGTTTTTATTTTAAAATGATAATCGAGTTGCAGGGTTCTAGGAGGATAGCTCTTTACCGCCAAAATTCACAATCTAAAAAGAGTTTTAGTTCTTTGAGAATGAATAACAATTGACATTTTCAAACTTAGTGTCCAGTTATGTCATTTATATAATTAGTACCATTTTTTTTCCAAGATAAATCAACATAAATTCTATAGTCAGGGTTTTTTCGGAATTCTAGAAATCTTATTCCTATTCGATAAAGATCTAAATATGCCCTTTTGATAACCAGTTCCCCCAATAACAACGACACCTCCCCTATCTGCTCCGCTTTTTTATATAGAGGAGAGAGAGAGAGAAAACCACGAACTCTTTCTCCTACTTCTCTTCATCTCTGTGAGATTCCGAAAATGGAGAGACTATAATAATGCCTTAATTCGTCCTCCTATATTAATAGGTTTGTTCATCCATGCTTTTGAAACAATCAGGCACATGCACAGTCAAACGGTCAACTCTGCCCTTAATACAGTTATGTTCAAAAAAATTAAAAATTTTCAAATCTTTAAATGACTTTCATAGATGATTCATATTGATTTTGCTCATGAGCAATTGGGTTAGAAAAGTCTTATCTAAATAATATTTTGTGAGTGTATATTTTGCTGGTGGGTCAAGCGGCCCCTGACTCCCGGAAGTTGAACCCGGGACCTCCGGCCTTTCCAGGCCATCGGTGTGGTTCCATTTTTTTAATGCCCTATATTAAAAAATTGTTGAAGAAAATAAAATACCTATTTTGAATAAACGTATACAGATATAAAAAATTCTTTTTTTATTGTATATAGATTAAGTGTCAGGTAGGAAAAATATAAAAAGAATTGTCAGATTAGGAAGAATCTCTTCCTTTATTCGCTGTAAAGGACCGATCAATCTTTTTTTTATATTTCCCATAAGAACATTTAATTATTTATTTATTAAAAAAAGAAAAGAAATGCCTTTTTTTTTTTTTACGAAATCTTTCTCTTAT
This sequence comes from Anisolabis maritima, assembly GCA_010014785.2. Taxonomy (NCBI): domain Eukaryota; kingdom Metazoa; phylum Arthropoda; class Insecta; order Dermaptera; family Anisolabididae; genus Anisolabis; species Anisolabis maritima. Next base: position 4,430 of record JAAAKE020022138.1, on the reverse strand, counting down.
TGAAGTCTATATGATTTTAATCATCTACTTTTCGTCGTCCGTTTTAATTAAAGAATAATTCATATTCACGGAGTGTTTCGAACCATGAATTACTAATAAACAATCTTCTTTTTTTTTTCATCCTGTTTTAAAATTAATATTGACTAAAATGTTAGAGCATTTTTATTTAAAATGGAATCTCCTCCTTCTCTCTCTCACCTTTTTTTTTTTTTTTGAAGGCGAATATATACAAGCCCCTCCTCATTTGGGTAAGCTCACATAGCCTATCATATTTTAATCTCTCATCTTCACATATTCCTGAAGATTCTCCGGCATGCATCATTTATTATTAGGCTTCACTTTCTCCCTTTCTTTTTCTTCGTATATCTCTATTTCATACGCTTTGTCTTGGCCTGCCTCAAAAAGTCTTTCATTTTTCATATTCTCTTCTCCCTTTCGCTCTCCCCTTGTGCTTGCTTTTTTCTTTCTTTTTCTTTTTTGTTTTTTTTTTTTTTCCTTTTTTATTAAATGTCTTCCTTTCTCCAGGCCAATCCTCGCTGGCTAATGTAAATAGACATGGAACAAATTAACTTGCAAGTAGAAGAGAGCTCTATCCATTTTTTGATATTAATATAATTTCCTTGCCGGTCGTTTTTTTTCCACCATCATGAATCAAAAGACCATTGTGCCCCAAAGCGCCTTTGTGGCCAAGTTCTTATCATCAGATATCAATCAACACTGCCACCGGCCCCAAATAGGCAATAAGTCTGCTTCCCATGTGCCATTGGTGATTGATATTGACTCCTAATTCCCATTAATTATAGGCCACCAGGAATATCACCAAAAAACCTTTGTTCTTTATCAAACAGGAAAAGCCGGGGGAAAATTTATCTTGAAAAGGGATCTGACGAGAGCCATAATTAAAATTAAAAAAAAATCATTGCCCAGTGGCGTTCAAAAATTTTAAATTATTTTATTATTATACTGCATTGATTGAATTGGTTGCCCAAGGGTGGGTCCCACATCTGCTTAGGGGTTTAAAAATCATAAAAAATCAAGCAGTAAAATTAATTTCCTTATTACCATAAACATTAACGAATTAATGGAAATTTTATAATTTAAACTAATGTTTAGTTTAAGAATTTTAGAAGTATAAGAAAAATGCAAAATATGAGTATGAGAGGTTGAGAGTTTAAGTTAAGTACAAGTGCATGCTATTATTATATTAATTTAAGGAAAGGAAATGGGCCTGGGCGAAGCTTCCCCCAGGTTTCTTTGTGATTGGATTGGTTGGAGGTCTGTCTGATCTCGATCAAAGAAAGATCAAAGACTTTTTTCATTTAGTCTTTTGGAATGGGGATAATACGTGATATCATTGAAAAGTGACGCGATTATAAAAACTACTCAGCCAAAAGTAATATATAATATATAAGTATTTAAAATGTATGATGACATCCGAATATTGTAGGTGGATATGGGAGTAACAATGTGAAGGCGCCTTTGAGGCGGCCAATTTCGCTTTTTCGATTTAGGCCTGATGATGCCTTAAATAAAGTGAAATCGATCGCCTCATAAAATAGTTTATTTATCACTTGGCGCCTTCATATTACGTCCCTATCCTCCTGATATATTTAATAAATTTTTTTCTAAATCTTTATAGCCCTGATATGAAATGATCCCAAAGACTTATCTAAGGGCCAAACTACAGCAGTTTACCAATTTTAATAAATGAGGAATAAAATAGAGATATCACTTTTATAGACAAACAAATATTAAATACAATTTTCAACAAGGTTTAGATTTAAAATAGGATTTATTTATTCATAACTAGTAATTTTCCCCGTTTGAATTCTATTAACAAATTTTTTCAGTTGACCTACATTATATCTTTTATTTGTTGGCTTAATATAAATGAAGCATATAGCAATATAATTTTTTCCATTTGATTTTTAATATTAATGTCAGATCATTTCTCTTTCATATCCTGCCATCACTCATCGGAAATTAATTGTAATCATAATTATAATCCGCATTCAAATTCATTGCATATTTAAATTTTTTGACCAAAAAAAAAAAAATTCATTTTAAAGTATTAGTATTTTAATTATAAACTACTCAAATAATTAAAATATTCTAATAAAACCCTCTACTCACTCATTGTCTCTATACGTAATTCAAATGAAAATCTTAAACTCGTAAGACACGGGTTCGACGCCCGCGAGTGCCTCATTTTTTCAATTTACGAATTTAAGTTAAATATCTTAAGACCGCGAAATTAATATAACCATCTATATTTAAGTAATTAAAAATATTTTTTTCTCTTTAAATAAAATTTAGAGTAAATATATGAACACGCGATGAATATATCGCCTCTATTTTATATATATATATTGGAAATTTAATAATTAAAAAAAAAACTCATTATTTGTTTATTTATTCTTTATTTGTTTAACTTGAGGTCCAAGCCAACCTTCTCTCTGTAGAATTACCTTATCAAAAAGTAAAATAAATAAATAATAAAAAATTTAAAATAAATAAAAAGATTGGAATAAAAAAAAAAGAATGATATACTCTCATCCCAAATCATACTGGTCTCTAAATACGAGAAAAACCCTTTTCTGAATTAAAAAAAAAAAAATTGTTGTGTATCATTTTTAAACAAGAAGTATTATGAAATAGATACATCAAACGCTTGTTTGTACGAAAAAAAATATTTAAAAAAATTCAATAGAGGCGAGTATGTAGCTCCCTATACATGTTTTAGACGGCTTTAAAGCTATTGAATGACCCAGTCATATATAACCGAAGACCCCCTGTTTCCAAACAAGGATTGACGCCCATTGTTATCGAATTATCTTGCTATATTCGTGTTTTATGTTACCATGCTCAAGTCAGATGACATCAACAACAAATAACGCTATTTAATAGGTGCAATAAATGACAATTTTTTTAATAGGAAAAACATTTTTTCCAAATTCTTTGTGTTGTAAAGATAATTGATAGGTATGAATAAAATAAAAAATATTCATCATAATTAAAAAAAAAAAGAAATTAAATATTTTATTATTGTGTGTAATTATTTATTTCAAAGATGATTTATAATAGAAATCATATATATTTTTTCATAATTTTTTTAAAGGGCGAGAAAATTAATCTGGGATAATATAATAATATAATATAAGCCGAAACGTTAGTTGTGAATATATTTCAATTCTATATGGGATTATTCCTTCCATTTTCCGATTCATAGTTAACCATAAGGAACTGAATTGTAACCAATCCACACGGAATCATAATCGACAACGAAATTTAATCAGGAAGACGGAATTAATTGTAGTGATAGTGAAGGTTTTGATTCATTAGGGTACCGTTCGGCCAAAGAGAATAGCCTTATTTACCTCGGCTATGTTTCGAGATAAATTTATTATCTCATCATCAGATACCGTAATATGAAATATTACCGCCATATTTTAATATATTAATATATAAAAATTTTTTTTAACATTATTTATGAAAACTTACGATCACATTATTTTGCATAAACTTAGTCACACAATCTTCTTATATATATGCATATTGTTACAATTATAATGAAAAAATTAGACAAAATACATGGATGACAATATGAGAAAAAATTCTAATTTATAAAATTATTTTAAAAAGCACAGAGATTAATCTCCGGAAAATATTTGTCTCCGAGATCTATATAAAGGCTTTTTATTCTGGTGGATCCTGTCTTGCTATGGGCTTTTCTTCACAGCCACCATCGCTGCATCAAATTTTATTATTTATTAAATCAAGTTTCATTCAAAAACTCTCACTTAGTTCCTACTAGTTACCCGAGCTAAGACAGGTATTTAAAAAATTAACATAAACTTAATTTGTATGTGGTCAAATGGTTGGGAAGTAGAGAGGTGAATGGCCTCCCACTCCCAAATAGTAGTACCGGGAATAGGGATTGATGTGTGCCACCAGTGCATGGATAACCAACCGGGGAATGTTTTTTTTTTATAGAATTTGAGGGTTTTTATGCCTCTGAATCAAGGCTTTTCCCTCAAAAAAAAGAAGAAAAAAAACTTAATGAGGTCTTTCTGGAGTAATTGATAGGATGTTGCCGTTCTGCACAGGAGATCGGTGTTCGCATCCCCTGCTGGACAAATTTTTTCATTAAATAAAAATATTGTAATCAAATCGTCAAACAATCGTAAATATACCGTGAATTGGAACATTGGATCCCACCACAATAAAGCTCTCAAGCAACTCTACGAGGAGAGGGAGTTGCTGTAACGCCGTCCTATGGAATGGACGTAAAGAAGGATTTCGTCTCAATGATGCACTCTTCGCAAGGAGAAGGCTACACGCCGGTGCTGAGAGAGTCGGTAGGGTGTCGCCGTTCTGCACAGGAGATCGGTGTTCGCATCCCGGGCGGGGAGGATTTTTTCATTAAATAA
>JAAAKE020022127.1:0-10317 GCA_010014785.2 Anisolabis maritima | reverse complement strand
TCCCAGGATGATGTCCGCCGCCCACTATTTTCCCTCTCATGTTGAGAAACAAGGAGGGGATAAGTGCAAGTGCTATGACTTAGATAGAGGGATCCACGAACAAGGTCACCTCATAATTTACACTAAATTACACGCTTTCCTGAACAGTAGTAATATTTCCGAAAAGAAAAGAACACGTAAATTAACAAAAAATAAGTTGTTTTTTTATAAACTCAATATAATATACTTTTAATTTTATTTTTACGTAATTGTCAACTTCTGTCATTATGCTGTTGATATTTATTATATTCTGTTCTAGTTGAGTTTTATTTTCAAGGTTTGTTTTTAAAATGGAGATTTATTTGAATCAGGATTAACCCCTTTTTAATCCGCCCCTCTTATGATTTAAGAGTCTTACAAGAAAAAAAACTATTATGAACCTGTCCATGAAAACCACGAAGCATTTATTCAATATTAATATTTGATTCACAGTAATAAGTCCCGAAATTATTTAATTAATGGTTTTTCTTGACAATGTTAACATCTTCATTTATGAGTCCCTATTTTAAAGTTTTCTAACAAATTGTAAACAAAATTCTAAAAAATGGATGTGATAGAATGGTTTTGTATTCAATAAGATGTTTTAATTATATATATACATCAGAAATCATTATTTCCATATTTGTTCATTCACAACTGAATATTTTTTTATATATGAAATTAATCGGTTTCTTTTATTGGCATGGGAGCAGCATCCACTTACCTCTGGATTTTGAAAACAAAGTCAAATAAAATAGTTGACAAGCATGTCACGAGACTTTCCTTTAACTCAAAATGTTTATAAATGTATATGAAAATTGATCATGAAGACCTCTACCTCTGTTATAAAGGACAGGGGCTTTGAAGGCTAATTTAAAATATGCTATACATCTCTTTCAAAGAGCTTTCAGCCGTTATAGGAAAGTAAAATAAAAAATTTAAACAATACAATATGCAAATTCATAAAATATTTATTACCCCTGCTTTCATAAAATGTTTTGTTTAAAATGTTACACGCAAATGGAATAATTAATACCAATAGTTATATGGAAACCTGTTCTTGTTTTTATTCTCCCTGAATAAATAAAGAATAAATAATGATGCGGAAAAAAATTATTCAAATAGAATTTCAAACGTTTCAGTCCTTTCAATAAATCACAAGATAGAGTCTCTTTCATTCAAGTCACTTGTCCTCTGCAAAAATTTTCCATTTCTTTCATTCAAATTATTAGACATGTAAAATGCAAAGTTTATATAGAACTTTATTTAGAACTCTCTACATACCGAATACATCTTCAGAAAAGATAAATTTTAGGCATCCACGAACAATTGTATATTGAAGAATACGATAGTCATTATTATCCGTATTCACTAATTAGATTAATTAATTAATATTCAATTAGTTAAAATACATTTTTAGAAACCGAATCCCCGACCTTAGGATTGAAAGCAATAATACAGCTGATCCTCTTGACCAAGATACATACAAGGTTGTTTATAAAACAGGATATAAATTCCTATAAAAAATCAGAAGGAAGCTATTAAAAAAATACTACCAGCATAATATCTAAGTTCAAAAAATATTTTTTACTTTCTAGTATAAGTAGAATAGGGAAAATATTATAATCATCTAAAAATTTTGGTTGCTTTTGAAGTTTTGGATCCTTAAGTTCGAAAATAATACCATTTTTCAAATTGTCTGTTCGTTAATATGATAACTCGAGCAACCAAATTTTCTAGCAAAATCCGGCAACCGGAAGTGATACTTTACCTCAAACGTTTTTAGAAAAGTCAGATAGATAATTGTAGTATAGTTTTTCTTTTCTTACCAATATATTAAATTGATACAAAATTGACCTGAAAAAGGAGGAAGAATTGATCGGCAATTTTATTTTTAAATCAAACAATATTTAACATTTTTTGATATTAATTCTTTGAATACTTTCATTCACTTCATTCAACTAAATAAATATTTTTTCATATTCTATAAAAAATATATCTTTGTTTTAAAATATAATTCCTTAAAATAATTTGAATAATTTCAGGATGATTGGTGAAGGTTAAAGCGATTAAATTTTTCTTTAATAAAACTTAAAACGAGTTTAGATATACGCAAAATGGAAATTCCCCGTGTTAGCTTCGGATTACCAGTAAATATGAATTTATTTTTGTAATAATTATTAAAAAAGTAAAAAGTAAAATAGCAGCATCTTTCAGAAAGTATAAAAAAATATGAATTAAAATAAAGAATTTATCAATTTCTTAAGCTTCCTGACCTCTATTAAATATTACTCGGATTACAATTTAAATTTAATGACATGCAAAAAAGTTTGTTTTTATTTCTATTTAATTGAATAAATCATTTATATTTTATTCAATTAATGAATAGCAAATAAAAATTCAAAATTCTCATTGAAAAAATAACCCCTAGGGGTGGTGATAGACAAAATATATTAAAGGATTATAACTAATCAAAACAAATATTTATTTTAAAAAATTTAATAAATACTATAGGTTTTATTATAGACCTTTATTTAAAAAATGTTAAATTAAAAGCCCAATTAGCCAATATAGATTTTATTGATTTGTGAGAAATATTTATAAGGGAACAAATTTTCATTGATGTTGTTCTTTTAAAGACACATACGGAGGCGACTAGTATGAAAATTTTGGTGTAACGTAAAGAATATCATTTGATGTCCCTAAAACTATTCACTTTTTTAAAATGCTCCAAAAAAAGGAAAGACAGGTTGTAACATGTTAATAGAGTGACCCCATTGTTCCATGTCCCAAAAATTTTGGAAGTGATCGGAAAAACTAAAACTGAACGGTGAATTTGGTGAAATCCAACGAGAAAATAAGAATTGCGAAAAAAAGCTAACATTTATTAGATAAAAATTAGGAAGAAAATATTTTTGGTCAGTACATTAGAAATATGGAAATTGCTCATGCTAGATTTATTTGAATTTAACAATCTATATTTCATAATGATACAATGTTATTACACTCACATGATGTGCGATCACGAATTACCCAAGACTGAAATTTCTTATTTATCAAGCGTCAGGCTCTACAACGGTTTGATCCTCTCTATTGTATATATAAGAAAAAAATGTTCCCCTCACATCAATAGCACATTACCCGAAGAGATTGACGATGATTTAATGATTTTAAAAAAAGATGTAAAGACTTGTGAGATAGAATAAAATTTCAAAGGTAATTAATAGAAAGATTAAAATGCCGGAAAGTGTCGAAGTGTGATTCCTTTAAAATTTAAAAATAACTCAAAAAATTGTAAATATCTGGATTAACTCAGATGAATCAAATCTTTGTTAAAACTAAAAATATTCCTATATCTAAATTTATTAATTAATCTACAAAAATATTAAATCAATCTATATTTTTAATAAATATTAATCATTTTAAAAAAATTTGACAAAAAATTCTTAATTATTCATACAATCAATTAATATAATTAAAAAATAAAATAAAATTCATTTAATTGGATCAAAAATTTAAGATTTTGAAAATATATAAAGGGTATAACCACACATACACACACACAATAGAATGAATTATTATACAGAAATACAGGCCACTACTTCTCTCTCTAACCTTCAATACTCGCTAATTGCGTGGCTTCGGGGAGAACCAGTCTTGAAGAAGTTTTTTCTTTAAAACCTTTATCCTCTAGGCTCAAGAGATCGGGATCTCTTCTCAGATTTTCCAATTCTCTTTTCCTTATTGCATGTGTTTAAATATTTATTCTATGGTTTCATTCACTAAAATAATTTACTTAAGAGATTTTTCATTTTTAAAATAAAATCTATGATTGGATTCCACTTAAGGACAGTACGTGAAAAAGTGCCAGAGAAAAATGAAAACTTTTAAACCGGTTCATGCCAAACAATTATGTTTCTTTTTTTAAAATTAATCCTATATCATAGCTAAATATATCTTTTCGATTTCTTGATTTTTCCTTGAAGGCAATCAAATACACTAATAAGAAAACATCCTGCATCAATTTTTCAATTGGAAAAAGGCATATCATACTAGGAAACTTAAAAATAATGATATCTATTTTTTCTTTTTTTTTTTTTATATTCATAATTAGGATTTCTTCAAAATTAACCAAACTAAAACAGCTAGTTTATTAATATATAATTAATTAATTTATTATTGTTTGCTTTAACTTTGTTTTGATCAGGATAATATTGAGTGAAAAAATGATTAATAAACTATTCTCGTTATCATGAGATTAGGATACAAGTTAATAATCAAGTTATGTTTACATTAATATAAGATAAAGTATCATTGATTTATTATTCTGCTCAGTAATTTGAAAGATATCTCTACCTACGAAATATTTCTAGTGGATTCATTGGGAATTTGACTTCTATTTTGGTCGAGAATTAATTAATTTATTTAAGCCCCTCGGTAATTTTCCCTTAAAAATTTTTTGGATTAACAAAATTTAAGATTAAATTTAAAAACAAAATTAATTTGCATATGTGAATGTTAAAAAAAACATTAAAAAAAAGAGAGGAGTTTCTAGCTAATGTTTTTGACATGAATGTGCGTTTTAGGTACATTATTTTATTATATGCATTTTCGCATATAAATTGGAATCTTGTTGGGGAAAGATAGAACTGTCTTCTCATCAATATAATAAACTTTAAAGGCTTAAATGTCCATAGATTAATTAATAATAATAATTTTTAATAGAAATCTATAAAACAAGGTTTAAGTATTAATTCAGCTTAATTGATTATTAACTCATCACATCATTCATAGTTTAATGTGAATTTATTTTTTTGCTTAGATGTGGTACGAATTTTAAGTTCCAAATTTCCCATTTTTTTTTTAACTTAATCACATCCTATTTCAAATATTTATTGGATATCTAATCAATCAAGAGGATTCCAAAAGAGAAAAAAAAGTGATTGAATGAAATAATTCCTTTCACTTTTAACATAATTCTAGTTTCAAAGATTTTTTTCCTCATCATTATAATAAACTCATATTTATTTAATTAATCTAAATTATCTTTATTTTATTATATTAAAAAAAAAATTAATTCAAAACAAAATTTTTTATTCTTTCACTTTTCATATAACAATATTTATTTTTTAAGATAAATTGAAGAAAAAATTTTACCAAATCACTTTTATCACTATTTTTTTTTATCATTATTATTGCATATCACTATGGATAATCATTTTGTCCATTATACTTTAAAAAAAAAAAAAAAAAAAAAAACAAGATAAAATTGAGATTAATGATAAAATTTTTTCATTAAGGAAAAATTTATATAAATTTCTAAATTTAAATTATAAAGTTAATTGGGATTTACAAAGAAAGAAATGAGAATTCCAAATATAAAATACATTTTTGTACATTTTAGCTTCGAAAAAGACCTGTCCTATCTCTATTTTGGAATTATCTACCTAGGAACTTTATCTTTTGGGTATTTAGATGAATAAAGCTTCTGAACAAATTCAGAAACCTGACCTTGTCTTGAAAATATGCTTCCCCTGGATTAGGGGTTCCCAAACTGTGACTCTTGGACAGAGGAAATGCGGCCTCTAAAGAAAAATTGCTTTGGAGCTTTCCGAAACATTGTCTTTCTCCTTTGTCTAGAAAACACTTTTATCCAAATTGTAAAATAAATTTCAGAGAAGAGAGATAGATTTCCCCCTTTAGCCTGGGAGAGCTACTACTCCCTTAATATAATTTTAGGTCATCCAAATATTTCGGTGTCCGTCTGGATCAAACTTAGAGGAATCCTAAAGAATGCGTGGCGTAGCCACTTGGGGGGGGTTTTGGAAAAATCAATCCCAATTTTTTAATAAAATTGAAGAAATTACAAAATAATCAATTTAAATTTAATTTATAATAAGAACTACTTGCAAAAAAATCTGAAAACATTAGAGGAATGTATATATATATATATATATATATTAGGCTGCTCCCATGAATATCCTGACTAAACTCCTGATGGGACCTGAACTTATGAGTGAAGTCTACAGAGACTCTTCTCATTTTTTGATCTCCTTTTTCAGTGTGTATCTACACCACAAATAATTAGATTCAAGTTCCGATGTTAGACTAGATATTAGTTTTATATGAGAAGAATTAGTACATACGCAAAAGAGAGACAGACATACTCTTTAAATAGCTTCATTGATTGGATTTTATATCATAAATTTGTGATTACTCTATTGGTAAGGACGTAGTCAAAATTTGATTTAGGAATGAAGATTGACTTTATATGGATTATATGCGCCGGTTTCCTCTTCACTTCACATGAAAAGAACCAAACTTTGAATTCTGAATTAGAAAGTTTCCTACTTTAATCACATCGTCTAAATCGGCTCCTCATTGAATTATATACGTCAAGGGATAAAAACATTATTATATAAATAATAATTATATAAATGAGATCAAAAGACCATGAAAATAATTTTTTATTTAATTTATTTTAGAATAAAATTTCCTCATAATTAATTATAATACATAAAATAAAACTTAATACACTTTCGAGAAATAAATTGACCACTCTTAACGTTAATGTTTTTATTAAATAGATTTTACATCTTCACTGATGATTTACTGTTATGAAAAATAAGAAACTCAAAATTAAAATATTAAATTACTAAATTTTTTAACGACCAAATCTTAATTATATACTAATTACTTTTTTTCCTTGTATTAGAAAATAATCAACTGACTATCTAAATTAGCAAAGAGCTTATCAGTTTTTTTTCGTTCGTTAGTTTGTTTGTTAGGATATCCTAGATTTTGAAACAGACTCATATATGTATATATGATAAATTTGTGAGGAATGTTTTTGTCATGACTTAATTAAGAAGCTCGACTGTAAAACCCATGATGTAAATACAACTGTGTACCAGAAATAAGTTCTTGTTTGATTGTTGGACGGTAGGTAACCCAAATGACCATTTTTTATTTAATTGCTGCAGAGCTCCCCTAGAGCAGACAACGTATGTTGTTAATTTCTAAAGAGATTAACAAGTGCTCATGGTCTAGTACTAGTTCAGTGATCGCCAACCTTTCGGACCTCACCGGCATCACTAAATTCAGAATCTGAAATCCCGAGGTCCACTAAAATAAACCTAGAGCTGTATTTATTTCAAGCCGAAACTGAATTTTAATTGTGTCTCAATCCGGTTGTTTCCAGCAAATGTTAGAAATTTAATTTTTTCACTCGATTGCAACTTTACAATTTTCAAATCTTAATTAATTACTTAATTAAAAACTTGGAAAAATTGTCATTCAGTATATAAGAATTTCTTAGAATATTATTTTTGTCTAAATATTAAAAGTGCAAATAATGTCCAGATTTTCCTGCGGCCACCAAAATTTTTTCACGGAACACCAGTTGGCGACGCTGCTATAGAAAATTTCTGGAAAATTGGTCATTTAGGTTGCCTACTTGGAAATCAAACAAGAAATAATTTTTGCATCCACCAGAAAGTATTTTACTTTTAAATTATAAATTTTATTAAAGCCCCTGAAATTCTAAAGGAAATAGCTTTAACAAAATAAACAATTTAATTATCAATCAATCCTCCTTTGAGGACATTGGATATTTTTCCTCCTGTGTAAGTTATTATTTATTTAGTAATTCATTGTTCCCGATATTCAAACATTCGCGTATATTAAAAGAGCAAACAGAATCAGAGGAGAACTTCCTTGAATAATTAGTTAAATAAATAAATAAATAAATAAAAGTTAAATTAATAAGTGGACATTCTTTGCAAAGAAAGAGAAAGAAAAAATATTCTTGTCATTTGTTAATAAAATATTTATTTTCAATCTTCAAGATTCGGTCTTGGATTTTAATTTTAAGATACTTGAATGGCTTCTGATATACCTTTCACCGAACTCCAAACATCATTTTTCAACTTTTCGAGCCCTATCTTTTGTTATATCGCGCCCCCTTAGATGGGTTTGCGTCACAGGATAATACAAGATTTTTTCATAAAATGTTGCTTATTTTTCAATTTTTTTGGCCAAGATTTGTAACAGAAGTTATTTTTCTTTTCGGAGACGAAAAATTTGATCCATATTCCAATTGACAGCTCTAAATTATATATTATATACTAGAGAGTAAAGATGAAGATTGAATTATAGGAGAAGATACCAGTTATCAAGCGAATAAGAGCTCTTGCAAAAGATGCATTTAACCTCTCTCTCTCCCTCCAAAATTGAATTTATCCTCAGGTTAAATACTGCCCTTTAACGATTATAAAATGGTTTTAGTTTTTTCTCCCGTTCCAGAAACCCAATTAATTATTTATTTAATATAAAAAATATTAGAAAGCATTTTAATCATATTTTATTTATCTTATCAAATCATTTGATTTTTTTTTTATCCTTTTAAAAGAAATGGAAAGAAAATTCATAACAAAATTATTTTTGCCATTGATAAAAATTCAAAATTGTCATCAATCTTGGAGAGATTTGAATTTTTCTAGAGGCAAGGCGAAGCCTGAATCCTTGATAGGGACCTCGAAATTCAAATATTTTTTCTCATTACACAATTCCTTTTTATTGCTTTTTATTTCTTATACGGTTGAGTGCATAATTTAATAATTATCAATTTTTACATTACCTTTATTATCGAATATAGATATATTTAGTGTTCAAATAAGTTAAGAACAATATAATATAAAAATTCGTGTCTAATTATCATCTAATATAATTTAAGATAAAATTGTTAATTTATTAATTCATATGGGAATTTATTCTAATATTTTTTATATATCAGGATGAATTAAATATTTTATTTACTTAATTCTTCATATTATATTAATTACTCCGTAGACCGAGAAAGAGAAGAAAACAAAATACTTAAAATGCAAATGGTACAGCTAAAGGATTATTTACTAACCGTAAAATTTTAATAATTAATCCTAAGTTCTCGATTTGCGACTGAAACATCAACGCGTCGATTGGAAAATTAAATTTATTTGGCTTTTTTTTTTTTTTTAAATATATTTAAGTCTATTTAATAAAAATTAAAATAGTAAAATGTTTCATATGTTATTTTTTATATATAGCAATAGAATGAATGTGATGCAATTAAAAATCTTCAAATTAAGATAATATCCTTCCAGAAAGAAAATTTATAAAAAAATGTTTACAAAAATTAAATTTTCCAATAATAAGAATAAACTAGTTCTAAATATAAAGTGATACCATAAGCATCTAGCCATTTATAGTTAGTTTTTCTTCATATGTAAGACGATATTATTAGAAACTCCATTTAAACTTATTAATTTTATAATTTTTTCATGTTTTCATAGAAATTTTGTGTTTTATTTTTGCTTTTTCTTTGGCTTTAGGGGAAGGGGGAGGGGGGGGGGGGGTAGCCTCCTTCCCTGAATGCCTGTGTATTTTATTTAACATAATCCCGAGTATGAAAAACCACGTCTTATTTTTTTAAAATCAACTTTATCTTCAAAGATTCTTTTTTTGTATACATTGTTTATACATATCTATAATCACCCTTAATGAATAATTTATTTTTTTAATTATCATTTCTCAAGTGATTTTATAATATTATAATAAAATATATAGAATAGAATAGATGCACCGAGAGATTTCCCATTGGAAAAATTTTATTTTTTTTTGCATCCTGTTTGAATGATTTATTAATTGAATTGAACACGAATTTTGATTATATAATTCGATGACTAACTTAAATAATTTTTTAAATCATATATTTTAAATAATATTAATATAAAAAGTATTTTATTTAATACTTATTCTTATTCTCATTCTTTATCATTTTGAATATTTTAAGGAGAGATATACCTACGATATACTTGATAGGCTACAATATATATCTCGTAGGTGTTTCGAACTTTTCTATATATTTTCCTTATAGTTGATTGATTGATTGCTTGATTATATAGGATATAAAAAGAACAAAGATATATTTAATCGATATTCCTTTTATAAGTTACTTAGACATTTTTTTCATATAAAATATCAAATTTTTCCTAAATAAAATTCATTCAAAATGAGAAATGAAATAATTTTGTATATGTATTACCGACACTAACTATTTAATATCAAAATTAATACTGTCCCTGCAGAGCTAGAGGTCTGGCTTCATGTACCAAAGGTCAGTGATTCGCTTCCCGTCCTGAGCGACAAAAATTTTTTTAAATCATAGTGGCTACCAATTAATTTAAATAAATAAGGTTAACTAAAATGGTATTCTCTAAACGTTCAGAGATTTTTGTCATCTCTTGAAGAGGAGCGACT
>JAAAKE020022116.1:0-10317 GCA_010014785.2 Anisolabis maritima | reverse complement strand
GCAGAGGTAAAGGTCTTGCTTCAAGTACCAAAGGTCAGTGGTTCGCTTTCCGTCCTGAGCGACAAAAATTTATTTATATTATATTTATGTGAAACGTTTCACATTTTGGGAGTTTTATTTCGATAGAGGCTACTCTAGTGGCTGACTTCCCCCCTTCTCTGATCTACGGATAGTCACTTATCTCATCGTGAAGATTTTTTTATATTGGCTACAAAATGGTATAAATAAATAAGGACGGAGTCTTAATGGAAAAAGACTAAAAAAAATTATATATATTTATAATATAATTAAATTTTATCACAGGACAGGATAATAAGATCGAAGTGTATATTAAATATTAAAATCTAATTCAAATAATAATGTTTTAAGTAATTTTTATGATGCTAATAATTTGTCTTTTAAGAGATCTAAAAGAAATAGATGGGGCCGTGCGTTCCATGATGTAAAGGTAAAAAACAAGAATAAAAATTTAATATCCCAAAGATAAAAATATAGATTAATTAGTGGAATACCTATATATAATAGTTATATAATATAAGTGGAGAAGTCCTCACTCTATACCTGCAAGTACAAAAGCACACAGCCTGAGAGAATGTATTGATGTGAGCATGAGTACATGTAATTATTAATATTTTTACTTGACATTATATTTATTTATTGCAAATTACTTTCTGAACTGTAGGCAACCAAAATGACCTACTCACTAATACACTTTTCAATTAATTGCCCCAGTCAGGTATTTATTACATGCATTTATTAAATCTTCCTATAACAAATAAACTTGCGTACTCTAGAGAAGCTCTGGAGCAAATAATCAAAAAATCAATTAGTGAGATGGTAATTTGGGTCAGAAACTAAAAACGAATGAATTTATACTCTCCATAGTAGATTATAAATTAAAATATTAATTTATAATTTTTCTCTGCTTTTAATCGATCAGAGATATATATTTTGATCCGTTTAAAAATATAAATAAGAATTTAGAGGATTTCTTCCATTTTCTGATATATATCTTTTAATGGATTTTTTTAGATAACATTAAAAAAAATGATTATGCATATCCCTATTTTTTATCATGATTTAATCCAAATCAATTCAATGGGTAAAAAAATTAAATGGATTCAAAATTACTAGTTGTGTTGTAAGGTATTGTTTTTTTTAGGGTTTTAACTTTAACAATAAAAAAAAAACTGAAAGCCATAAGGGGTAAAGCAAACAATAGGTCAATGCTAAACTTGCTTGTGTTGTCATATCAAGGGCATTCATTTATCATTAAATTAAATCCGAATCAATGTGCTGGATGCTTTTAGAATTGCGAGTGTTTCTCTCCATATATAATTTCCCGTCTATACTAAGACTTTCTAGTTAAAATGAAATGTAAAGTGTCATTGTCCTAGGTTATAAAATATCTCTTTAACAAATTTTTAGATGTTCTTATAAAATAAAACATGGCTTTTATTTGGGGTGGATTTAAAGGGAGCAATTTTAAAAGCATTCAGCACACGCGGAGGTTGCAATCCCCAGATGTACTTGAGTTTTAGATTAAATATAAAAGATATCTTTATTAAACAAAAAAAAAAATAAAGTCAAATAAATATTTTTATAAAAAAAAAAAAATTGCGGACCCTAAAAAGAGGGATGCCCCATTTCTAAATATTATTCTACTTTTAAAAATATATTTAGACATGTCTTATATAGATATTTTAGGTTCTGAATTTGTATAAGAGGATGTCAAAGACATTTCAGAAGATTATTTTTATTCTTTCAATTCCATTAATTCAGGGTCGGCATCAGGAAGACACTTTTAGGGAAGGGGGAAAGTAATGGGCGCCAAAAAATGCTAATAAAATAAATTTAACTTTAATTTATTAATGGACCTAATTTTGCCAACTTGGATTTCCTTGAACAAAAATTGCCAACTTAAAACTTGGTTAAAAATAATTCCTAATATCAGAATTTTTAAATCGTTCGTTCTTATTTTAGAGACATAAAAATTTTTATAACAAGACGGTTCATCGCACTAAATGACCACTGGAAAAGAAAGAACTGGCATATAAGAGCAATGTATAAATTCTCCCCCCCTCCGTGGCCGAGAGGTTAAAGATATTGTCATTGTCACTATTGATAACCTTAAATCTTAAGGGGTGTGGGTTCGGATCCCAGGAAGACCAATGAAAATTTATTTATATCATTGGGAAACCAATTCATATAATTAAATATGCCTGGAAAATACGTATCGTAACTAAATTTATATTTTTAATTGTTTAAAGTCTATTTGACCTCAGATACCGAAAAGACTAAAAAAAAATTTCTTTTAATTCATATTGTATTTATTATGCAAATAACATTTTATTATCTCATATCGAATGTTTTAAATTAAACCAGGTCATTTAAAAATTTAAGAACTATTCAATTTTAGTTACCAATGGAGGAATTTAGATTTTGTCTTCGCTCGTCCTTAGCGAAGTGATTAAAACTTGATTGATATTGTCCATGTTTACTTATAGGAGATCTGGGTTTATGTTCCCATCCAGTCTGGTAGATATTTATTTAAATGAACTAGATATTTTATACAATCCAAATGATATATGGGGAATCTTTTTACTTTCTATATGAAATATATAGTGAGAAAGTATTGCGATTGCAAAAAAAATTGCTCTGGAGATTTCAAGGGAAATATAGATTTTGAGTGAGGTCCCCTGAGTCTAAAGGTCTCGCAAAATGGTCTGTCGATCTCTGAAGGTGTGTGTCTGAATAAGATTTCTCAAAAACGAAAAAAACGCACGAGACTGGAATTTTATATTCTCGTCGCAGGCAACTTGAAGCTTTTCAATAAAATCGGCTAAAGTACTAGTTCTTTACTACTGTACTTTTTTTTTTGATTTTCTCAAAATTCGCTTTTTGTTAATTGTTTAATTTCTCTTAAACCATTCTAAAGATTATGATTAAATTGGCTGTATATATAATAAATTAGTTAATCTTTAAATGTATTAATCATTTTCGACCTTAAAATGGTGTGTTGTCCTCAAAACAAAGGCTCCTCTCAAAAGCTTGCATATGATGGGCCTTTGCTTGGCTGATTTTTCGGAAAACAAAGTGCGAGTCATATTCTAATTTATTAAACAAAATAAATTCAAGATGGTTGTACATTGAACGGCTACCTTTGGGGCTGATGTAAAAAATCTGACAGTATATCAATCAGCTTTCCTTACCTTAGGTAAGAGAAAGTTGTGTGATGTGCGTTTATCACATCAGATTTTTAAAATAGAGAGGTGATATTTATTTTTATCATTTTTAATTTTAAAGAAAGTATTTATTACTTAAGATTTTTATGATTCAAAAGGAAAATCTTTTCGATAAAAGCCATCAGATAATCGATTAAAAATTAATTCATATTTTGCAAAAAATCGTACGATAATTTTTTGGAGATGGAGAGTGTGAAGTGAAGAGGTTAATCAAATTTTGTGAGGAAAAGAATTGGGATAAATTTGATTATAGGAAAAAAATAGAACTGCGCATGGCCGACTAATCGTTAAACGAGTTAAACATGATCATCATTCCAAAAACTTTTCGTTTCGTTTTAATGACGAAGGAGAACAAAGTCAATGAAACATAATTCTGAAAATAAGATGTATTAAATTTCATTTTTCTCAAGCGTTTGAAAACTTAGAATGAGGTCAAACGAGTCCTTTGGAATATGAAGTTGAAAAATATTTTTTTGTACAGTGGTTAATGACATTAGCCTAATGATCTTATATATTGACTTCTCATATAAAATTACAAAATTAGTTATTTAAATTAAGAAATTATTTTTTTCCTTTTTACTAGCGACGAGCAATATCCTATATCATCGACCCAAAGAACTTTATTATTTCGAGTAAGGTGTATCCAGCGCGTTGACTTGAAACAATCGCGGCTTTTTGGCTGTACACCGACACGAAATAACTAGCTCTGACATGACGTGGTTCTGTTTCAATTGTCATTAGATTAAGTTAATGCTCATTTTATTATAATAGAGAGTTCAATTTGGAATTTGTCAGGATTCTAATGATACATTAGGTAATTTACACAATATTTTTTAACTAATTGTCTGGTGTTTTTATGCCAACTAATTGGGCACATGTCCAAAATAACCACGACACTGGGGTAAAGAAATATTTTTCCACACGAAATATTTTATATACTGAGTAAGAAAAAAACAAATGAAAAAGAAATGGAAATAAGATAGGCAGGTTGAAAGTTCAGTACCGAGAAAAGAAAAGGTCGTTTTTATAAAAAGAAAATCCGGTCATTCTTCTATATAAATCTAAGAAAGAAGTTTTATTGTAATCTCTAAATAGAGGAATTAAGGAATCTTTTCTTATCTTTTTTTTCAGGTCTTCATTTTTTCCGGAGGTTGGAATAAGAAAGTACTTTATGGATGATGGTACTTCAGATCAGCTTTTAATTTCCACTTATTTTTTAAGAAAATCTCTCTTGGGGATGGGTTTCAGAAATAGTTCATATTTGCTTGCTGGAAGGTAGACAATTCAAATAACCAACTTACTAATGAATTTTTTGATTAATTGAGGCAAAGCTCCTCTAGAGCGACCACTCATGGTCATTTGTTAATTTCTAGGGTTTTTTTAGTCTTTTTCGACATCTTAAGACATTTAAACTCCGTCCTTATTTATTTTATACTAATTAGTAGCCAATATAATATAAATAAATTTTTGTCACTCAGAACGGGAAGCGAACCAGTGACTTTTGGTTCGTGAAGCAAGACCTTTAACTCTGCACCAAGGAACAAGGCCTATTAATGATTTGGTCATTTGAATGGCATACCTTCAAGCAAACAATCCGAACTAATTTCCTCAACCCAGGGTAGTAGGGTGGAATTGTATTATATTTATGTTGGATACAATTTTAAATAAATTAATATGATTAGATAATGGTTAATGAAATTTAATTTTAAGTATATTTGGCATCTTAGGCCAAAAGGACTTTGAAAAAATTATAATTTAATTTAAAAATCTATTGTTATCCTGCCATATTTATTTATACAATTTGATTTAAATAATTTTTATCGAAATGGGTGGAAATCCATCCCATAGATTTATTTATACTTTCTCGTGTAGTAGAAGAAAAGTATTGTAATGACCCAAAAATTCAATCTCGAGATTTTGATTGTTTTTAACATTTTGGACCTCCCTGAGTCTCGAAAACACCATTTTTCGAATTATATCTCTATATCCGTGTGTATATTACTTAAAACGATAACTCGAGCACGCTTTAATGTAGATAAACTAAATTTCAACAATCGTAGATCTCTAACAAATTTTGTGCTATTTCCGGCAACCTGAAATAGTACTTTACTTGAAATGTCTCAAAATCGTGATAGTAAAATGTTGTTTACCTATATTATAACAAAGTCAGAGCCCAACATTAAAATTTGGTCCACTTCCGACAACAAGTGGACTTTATCTGAAATGTTTTTCTAAAAATCGTGATATCTCACGATTTATGTGAATGCTAGAAAGTTGAAGGGAGGTCACTCCCGATTTTTTAGTTTTTAATTTATCTAAATAAATTTTACTCGGATTTCGAACACACATCCCTTGATTTATAAAGTCACAAATGGTGACAATATTTACATATTTAACCTCCATGTCACAGGACGGAGGCGTGGATGTATATTGTTTAATTAATTAATAAAACATTTATTTTACGAAAGAGATATAAGGAATTCAAATAAACTCCAATTAGGTTGTATGGTTATGACGATCAATATTTATAAAATTAATAATTGAGTAGATAGAATCTTCTAGGTTTGAGTCATCTTTCCATTGACTGATTTGTTATTCCATTAACATCAAATGTCAGTTCAATTAATTTTGGATATAAACATTTTTCTAGCCTTCATAAAATGAATTCTTTACAGTTGTGATTGTTTTTCCAAACACCTTTTACACAAGGTTTATGAATCTAGTCAAATACATGCTCGACCTTCGCAATCGTCAACATCAAGCTTCATTTATTTAGTTAATCTAAGTGATTCTGAATGTAGAAGTTGGTTATATGTGAAACAGAAAAAAAAATAGAAAAGAAACATTAAATAGTCTGTGCAATTATTAATTTAAAAAATTAGATAAATGGTTTAAAAAGTGGCGTATTGAGAGGAGGAGCTCAATTGGGCTAATCCAAAGAAAATTGTAAAAACAAGTAAAAATAAACATTATAAGAAGGAAATTAGGAGGTAACACTTGCAAAAAAATCAAAGAAATTAAAAAATATTTTATTTGATCCCATCTAAACGAATATTCTAGCTAGGCTACTTTAACTTTTTTGTAAGCCAAAATTGCCGCTACCCTAAGAGTGCAAAACGCCCCCCTCCTCCTCCCATACACTTCTGCCTATTAGACTAATGGTGTTGACCGTAGTCTTGTAATTTGTATATCATTCTTTTATATTTTTTTTATTTTCTCTTACTTACATATGTAATATATAGTTAGTTTTTTTTTTATTAACTCTGGCAATTTGCTATGCTGAAAACATAAAAATTTTCATATTCTTTTTAAAAACAATACAGTAGTGCTTCTTAGTTAAAGTTTACTTTGTTACGAGAGCGAACTCGTGCTAGCTCGTAGTATGTATTCTCATAGTAAGAGGTACTAAAAAGTTTCTTATGAAATTTGTTGTAAATGGTTAGTTTTATTTGAACTTAATTGAAAATTGGCTTTGGGAAGAAGAGGGAAAGAATGAATCACTGACCATGCCCTTATTTTCTAATCTAAATTAAATGTTAATTGAGGTCCTCAAAATATACTGTAGCATATTTCTTGTAGAAAATATTTCATTTGGAAAAATTTATAACGAAATAGTAGTCTTTTTCTGTAAATGCAAAATCAAGATAAAATTTTGATAAAACATTTCATTATATTTTATATTTAGTATGGGGAGTAAAAATAAAATATATTTTATTTTAAGATTATATAAGGAATAAATCCATGTTTTTGTGCATATAGTGAGATAAATAATTTGAGATAATAACAAAATTGATATTATCAATGTCGAATATTTGTCTTTACAATTATTTATTTGGGATGATAATATTTTTTTTTACATTCTATTTAAGAGCCCTGTGCTTTGTTGCAGAGCTAGAGATCTGGTTTCACGTACCAAAAAGGTTATCTTCCCGCCCTGAGTGACAAAAATGTATTTAAATTATATTATAAATAAACAAAATATTAATATAAAACTAAAAAACTGCAAGAGTAAAGTACTCTTAAGGAGCTTAATATTCTAAAATCAAAATATACATTTTATCTATTTTTAATTAGGAAAATGATCAATAAAATATAAAAAAAATTGTTGGAGCAAATTTTAAGAAATTTGAAAAGACTAAAAAAGAACTAAAGTACTAGGCCGATTTGGGTCAAAACTTTGATGTCACACACTCATATTATTTTAAGTTTATTTTTAAAATTTCATCGTTCAAGCATTTGTATTTTAGCTTAAATTTTGGGTACACACACACACACACATATACAATATATATATACAAACAGACTTATTTGCTGAAAATTATATTTTCAGGAGGCTTCAAAACAGGTATTTTTGTTGAAATCTCAATTTTGAAATTTTGAGCCGAATATACTTTACTTACTTTTAATTACCTTCTCTAATTTAAAAGTGTAAGTTATACTTAAAGCTACAAATGATAATACACTGAACCCCAAAAAATAAGGTTATTTGTCGCCTTGTAATCCCTCCCGAAAAAAACTTTCGTCTGAATAGTAATTAGGAATAGTATATTTAGTATATAGAATTTAAGATCAATGTTCGATCAATCCGATTTTTCTTCGAAATTTTGGTAATATAATTTCTAAATTTTTTTTTTTAAGTCTTTTTCGACATCGGAGGCTATTTAGATTCCGTTCTTATTTATTTATATTAAATGGTAGTCAATATAAAATAAATAAATTATGTCGCTCAGGACGGTAAGCTACCACTGACCTTTACCTCTGGGCCAAGGGGTCAGGGCCTAAAATATTTATAATATATAATTCAAGTTTTCAATTTTAGAGATAATTGAGAAAAAAATATCAAAATTGATTTATGCGATAGTTAACTTTTTAATCTTTTGAGATAAAATTTATCGATTTATCTTCTCGTTTCAATGAGTGTTTCACTAAAAAAGACTCGAATCCATTGAGTTTGTCGTTTGCAGGACTCGAGGAGCGAATTAAATGAATTATGTCAATCACTTTGCACTCTGTCGCTATTTAAGAGGAAATGTCCTTATGTAAGTAGAAAAAATTTATTCTTTTATTTTTATTTTTCTGTTTTTTAAAGCTATAGCTTAGTGTCTTTTCGTCTGTTTGTGAATTGAAGCAATTTGTCTTGGAAATTTTCATTAAAAAATTATTTAGAATGCCAAGAAACTATATAATCCCAAAAAAATGTAAGTTTTTATTTCTTCTAAATATGAATTATGGATACAGCGCGCCTTAGTAGATGCAAAGACGTGTGAGGCTCGACCATTGATAATGAATAGAAAAGATTGGCCCAACTAAGTCAAAAATTAAAAATAAATAAAACATAGAAAAAACGCTTTTATTTAAAAATGCATTAATAAGAATAAAATAATTTTTTTCATAAAGTTGGCTAATTAAAATAATAGTATGGTGTGCTCAATGGAAATTTTATTCTTTCCTATAAATGAGTCTCAGTGAGTGTTCTATGCTTTTATTTTATTTAGTCAAATATATTCAACAATTCTATGAAAAATTAATTGTCCTTTTTAGTGCATTTTTATATAATAAAGTCACTTGTCAGAGCTGTGAGATAAGAGAAAGTTTAGTGACGTGCTTTATTTCACATTCCTTTTATTAAAATTATTTTTCAATAGTGGATAATATTTAAGAGCGGATAATAACTTTACTTAACTTTTGCTGGTGTGGTCGAGTCTCAGGTGATCTGGTGCAAAGGAAGCAGAACGATGCCTCGGGTAGGGTGGAGTTTCAGAGGCCAGATGGTCACTTCATCCACCAGCCGAATAATATTCTAACAAAAAAATGTTAAATATAAGTAATGTTCTTTTACCCAAAAATTAGTGTTAGAGAAATTTGGGATGTCATATATAAAAATAATAAATAAATGTGATAAAATTGCACAAGGGGGTCACAAGTGTTAGGCCCGGGCAGAAACCAATTTGGAGTATTCATGGCGTAGCGTATATACTCTTTAATCTCATCTATGGACAAAAAGTGTCGTTGAGATTAGGGCTTTTGGCTTTCACAGTTTTAGAGAGGGATAAGATTTCTGGAATTGCGAGACCGGCCGGATTATAATATTATATATATATAGCAATATTTTGTCTTTCAGAATTGAATGGCTTAAAAATATATATAGTGCATGATATGACATTTATTCATTTTTTTAAAGTCTTTTTGGGCATTTGAGGCCTTTTAGACTCCGTCCTTATTTATTTAAATCAATGAGTGAACCAATATAATTTAAATAAATTTTTGTCGCTCAGGCCGAGAAGCGAATCACTGACTTTTGGTGCATAAAGCGAGACCTCTACCTCTGCATCACTTATTAATTAAATTGGAATCGATTTATTTTAAATAAATTTTATCTCTCAGGACGGAAAGCGAACACTTGACATATGAATTATAAAACAGGAGCTCTGTTCCTATTTTAACGTGCAAGTGGGGTGTGATTTCTAATATTCATTTTTAAAAAAATGTTTTTTAAGTAATAGCATTAAATATTATTCTTGATAAATTTCGAAATTTTTTTCTTATTCAAATTTATTACTACCGTTTTAATGTTAAAAAATTCTATAAATCTGTTTTTCAATCTCAGAGGCTCCCTTTCCCTAGAGAGGCACAAAGTCCCTAAAGAGTGTGCGCGAAGAAAAGCGGAAATTGAATTAAAGAAAATATATGATTTTATTTATGAGAATTTTTTTTTTAAATTTCCATTGGTAAGGAAGGTAAGCAGTGTTCTGTACATGAAAAAAGCTTAATAAAATTGTCAAAATATTTCAATTGTCTAAATATTAATCCATTTTCATATGTAATTACTTGAAAGTCAAAATTAGAGGAAAATTTTCTATATCTGACATATGAATAAAGTCAGGAGTTATTTATAATCCAATCATTGAAACCAATCAGAAAACTTAATTGACGAAGATAATTCTATTTTTTTTTTATAATAAAATAATCAACTAATAACCCGAGTTATGGAGAGATTTAAAAGAAAAAAACTTTCGGGGTTTCATCAATCAAGGTGAGAAATTGAATTTACGTCATAAACATATAATTCCTT
>JAAAKE020022115.1:0-27850 GCA_010014785.2 Anisolabis maritima | reverse complement strand
ACTTTTCTTGAAAAAAAAAAAAAATCCTTAATTTTTGTGACATCTTGTTTCAAATTGTGTGTACTCTCAACCAATATGAGAAAAAAATACCAAAATATTCTAGGGAACCTCTTCCATCTTTTCTCCAGTGCCTCCTTAAAATAAATTTATTTCACTTTTTTTTATGATATTTTAGTTTTATAATTTTCTGAAATCCTTGAAAGTAGAGGAAAATTCCTAAAGAAAACTTAAAACAAACTAACAAATCACGTTTAAAGATAACCTAGTTGTAAAATTAATTTATTTTATAGATACATTTGTTAAGAATGGTAGCGGTTTAGAATAATGAAAAAGTTATAATTATTTTAATTTTTTCACTCGTTATGGATGACGCCACCCTTCTGAATCTATCACTATTTGTCCCAATAAATCCCTCGTCACAAAGAGAATAAATTCTTCTTAGGAAGTAATCTAAGGTGTTAATTTTATATACAAAGCGATAATGAGAGAAATAATTGAGAAATCTTCCCCTGTCAGATGTCTTTGTATAAAGGTCAAACGAAAGAGTTCCACCAGGATTTTTGCTAACTAAAAGGTCAAGGAACGATATTTTATTTTCTATTTCGGTTTCATAAGTAAATTTTTTTTTTTAAAGAAATTCAGATGAATTATAACTAGCTGTTTTTCTAATTCAGCTTAAAACCTTTATTTAGCAAATATTTTGGTGCTTGGTGCCTCTCATCCTCAGTACAGATAAAAGTTTTTGAGGTAATTGCGTAATATAATAATTTACATAAAAGTATTTCTATGAAAAATATCTTACAAATGCGATCAGCAAGCAAGACAACTCGTTTTAATTCACCAGGATTTCCAAAAAAAAAAATAATCCTTATTTATTTTAATTTTTTATAAGAAAATTTAGATTCGATATCTTAAATGGTTTTTGAGATATTCGCCCCGAAAAAGAAATATTCTTGAAAAAAATTTTAACATCCCTATTTTTTATTAAATATTTAAAATAGTCTCTGATAATTTAATCTATAGGGAGTGTCTTGTCTTTTTACATCACATGGACCTTTGGAATGAACTGTAGCAAATGGTACTTTGTTTTTTTATTTTACTTTATTTTTTTTTATTTCCCTCGAGTCTTGATTTACAAATGGCCCGCGATTTTTTCAAATACTTTAACAATATAAATCTATAATATAAATAAACAAATAAACAGACCATAAATAATAACTTTTATTAGGCTAGTTTGAATAAGAAAAAACAAAACAAATTACAACACATGTTTAAAATTGTTTACTTTTAGTACATCAGCGAAGTCGTTTTTGATATTTGCCGAAGATGGTCGCATACTCTTCCATTGTTATTTCAGTTCAGACACGAGTCAAGGTCACTTCCAAAGTGCCAAAGTGCTGTATAACGAGACATATCCAGACATTTTCTGCTCTGAGATGAACCGAATAATATATCGAATTCAGAATGGGTGAGGTTAGAGGCCAAAAACCAAAAGAGCTCTTCGTAGTCAACAATAGGTGATTGAATAGAATGTGCCTTCTCACTTCCATCTCCATGCCTCATCGCCAATGGATTTAAGATGGATAACCCGTTTGTTCTTATAGCTGGCATTGATTTTGACATTTTTTTAGATGAACATCAAAGGAGACCTTTGATGTTCATCTAAAGAAATGTCAAAATCCTCCTACCTACTACACAGATTCCTTCCCAGACTTTCACAGAGGCTCAAAAATAGCTGCGAACGAATTTTTGTTAACCCTTTATGAGGCTTTTTGGCCCTTTTGCGCAGGTTCGATAGCGAAAATTTTCTCGCCACTGAAAAGACCCTTTGCAAACAACCACCAGCGACCAGGCTCAGCACTCGGCAAGATTTTTGCAATATTTTCAGCTCCATCGCTTCAATGATAAAATGACTATGATTTTGTAGCTACGATTTCCCAACTTGTTCTTGATGATGTTCCGGACGCTATCCTTCCCAATGCCAAGCTCTCTTGCTATTTTTTTGTTAATTGCGAATTGGGTTGAATTGGAGTTTATTGACGTTTTCTGGCGTAATCGACTTTTATTTATTAGTGAGATGAACAAAATTACAATAGACGGAAACGTCGGTTTCTCCAAGCAGTGACTTAAACCCCATTAAGATGCCACCCCGCAGCTACATGTTTTACAAAAAAAAAAAAAAAAAAACTATAACAAAGGCCACAGCTACGCTTACAAAAATAGACTTTCCTATATATATAAGAAAGTAAAAGACCAGATAAAATTTCAAAACGGAAAAAGATGGATTAATGCTTCAGCAAAATACCAAAAAATATCACTTATGCATATACATTTAATAGATAAACGGATTAATCCTTTCACGGGCAGGCATGAAGCCCCCCAGTCTCCTTCTCAGTATCGCGTGCAACATAGGTACCTAGTATAAATATCGAAATTGGGCCTAAAAACGTGGGTATTTCCGTTGAAATCCCGACATCTAATTTTTTTGTGATCTCAAGACTTTGTCTAAATAATATATATACATACATTGGGGAATCTGGGACACAAAATTTTAATCCTATTTAATTCTGTTGTATATGGGTTTTTTCTTACATAATTTGACAATACTTACAAACATGAAAACTTTGAAAAATATTGCTGACATATTTAATAATTAAATTTAATTAAGACAAGATAAATTGTTACGTTGTGCCCCAGCTTCCTCTATATAAATAAGAAAGTAAAAATAACTAATCCTAAAGATCACATAAGATAAAAATTTGAGCCCCCCTTCACTAACAATTCTGAGTTCTGGTTATGCTCCTATGTATTATTACCTATTTTTGGAATTAATTTACATTTTTTTTTTTTTTTTTTTTATTATGTTGGAAGAGGAAAATCTGCCCAGATCAGTCGGTATATATATTTATATACGAATATTTTGGAACTTAGAACAATATATGCATCTGATAGATATAAATTTATGAATATGTTTTTAGGTATCCCAAAGGTATATTTTTATGATCAAAAAATCAAAGAAAATTTAAATTATTTAAAAAGAAAAATTTCATAATTAATTTAACACAAATATTTTTCTATGTCAAATAAATAATTTTGTTCATCTCATTAATAACTTAGCTTAATAAATATTTAGTAAAAAAAAACAATCAGTGATATTCTTATCTTATTGGGTATTACTGTTGATTTTCACTCAATTTCTTAAATGTCTGTAAAACATCTGCTAATATAACTAGCCCAATAAATCTAAGGTTTATCTGGAACAAATTACTAGAAAGCTAATTTTTGGATCTATGTTAGATACTATTTAAAAAAGATATTTGTGAAAATTCCCCAACCATCCGAGTAGGCGAAGGCATTTAAAACGGCTTCAGAAGCTCGCGTGCCTGCTTTTCATATCTTCTTTAGCATTTGTCCTCTAAACCATCAGAGAAATAGCAAATTGTTTATAATTTAATTCTCCACAATTTTTATAATTCTTTATAAATCGTAGAAAAATCAACCAAAAAAATTTATTTTTTATTACAAGTTTTTCTTTTAAATTTTAAATAATTATAATAATAAAATAAGGACGCTTTAAACACAAAAACATCGATATAAACGTTTTAGGAATTTAATATAATTTCATTTGAGGGCTAAATCATTAAAATCCGTGGGTTGTTTAAAATAGTCCGAAAAAATCAATGACCAACGCAGATTTAAAATTTTTTTTTTTTTTTTTTTTTTGAAAATAGTGCTTTTTCTGTTGATTTCTCGAAAATTTATAAAGATATAAAAATTTAGGGGTATTAAATTACAAATAATTTACTGTAAAAATTATGAAGGAATCACTAAAAAGCCTGAGTGCCAACTATAGACACCATTTTCAATACCTTCCCCAAATGGGAAAGTTGGAGAATTTTCTGAAATATCATATTTTAATAGTGCCTAAAACTTATCTGAAAATTAACTTTCTACTAATTATTTCTGGGCTTGACACCATTTTCTATTAGATTTACTGAGCTAAGCGTTTAGGGTAATATTTGCAAGATGTCCAGTCAGTATAATTACCTCTCAAATATTATTCTTTATTTATTTTTTGTTTTATTTATTTTATATTATTTATTCTTATACTTTTCTTATGTTTAATTTTTCTGGAAAGCAATTCTTATAATTCATGTTTTATTTTCACTTTTTAATTTTTAATCAAAACCTTTTATTGTATTTTAACATAAATTTGATATTTGAATTTTTTAATAAAAATATAAGAAAGAACCCACAAAGATAAATAAATGCATTTCACTCCGTTCGTAATAATAATAGATCTCAGCTGTATTTTAACAAACGGTCTAACGAAACGTTTTGATTTAAATAATTTATCTTAATAGTTTCATTTAATTCAAGGTTAAACCCTGAATTTGTAGTTTAGCTGTCATGGCTGCTTACTTAGATACCTCCCCCTTAATCCACCACTGATTGTTTTTTTATTCATATAATAAAATTTCTTACCAAAAATGACCAACTGATAGATAAATATCAAATATTTTTGCTTTAAATGTAAAATTAAATTAAATTACATATAAACCCGACCTGATCAAATTTCAGAATGTTCACAAGTGATATTTGTTGAATAATATATGTATATAGTATATATATAGAATAGTGTTTTCATCATGATTATGATAATGATCAACGCGGACCAACCCGTGAAAACACTATTCCACATATCCAACCGCGGAAACCTTCCATATACATATATATATAATCAATAAGTATTCTGTAGATAATTGATTCCTGGTCTGGTCCTCTTCTACTTTTTCTTCCTTTATCCATCTTCCATTTCCTGATCTTAGCTTCCACCTTCATAGGTTGATTCTGTATTAATATATATTAAATACATATAAAATATGGGTTTAAACTCTTATTATTATAATTACTAGGTATGTTGATTTTTTTAACGAATGTTTAAAATTGCCTACTTAGCCTATCCCAGGAGTGGAGAACCTTTTTTTAAATGAATGAAATGAAGGGCCATATTTTTTTCGGAATTAGTGGAAAGGTCCCATCGATACCTCGAATCACTGCTTGCAAAATATTACATACTAATTTACAATATTCGCATCGAAATACATCGCTAATATTTTATATTACAAAAAATGTTATTATAAACATAATAAATTCGAAATTGTTATTGAAATGAAAATTTATTAAAATCATTTTACATTATGGTGGGGTTTTTACACGAAAGCTCTGAATTTAATATCGATTTTAAAATTTCAAAATTTAAACATAATTAACAAACTTGAGTATAAATATAAATAAAGTCATACAGAAGATCTTAGAAGACAGCAGGCTCCCCACTCCTGGCTTATCCAATGGATCGAGCTTCGTTCCAAAATTCATAACACTTATTTTACTCCTTAAATATTGAAAAGTGTTTCCCTATATGAGATACTGTTCTGCATTCATTTTTGTAAAAATAGATTTTTTATACATATAAAAAATATTAACTAAAAAAATTTTGTATTAAAAACTTCTATATATTTGGTTATAACTAAAGACAGAATTTATATGCAGTATAAAAGATTAAAATATGCCATATAATATATAATAGTAACTTGAATTATACACTAAAAATGAGATGTAGTTCTTTACTCTGAAAGCGAATGGAAAATTCAAAAATATATACAAATGAAGTTACCTTCTCATAAGTACGTTTAAACCAAAAATCTAATCAGCTGAAGGGGGATTTGACTCAACTTTCACTGAAATCGCTTCATAATTGTGAGCTGGAGGGGGCATAGTACAAAAATCCATACAACGAAAGTACCCCTAAACTAATCAGCACCAGAATAAAATTAAACACTAATTTGTGTTGAAATCATTCATAAGTAAAGGTGCTATCGCCGAAGAAAAACACGTGATAGACATACGCACTAGAAATGGATAGCGCAGGGCTTTGCGGAGCAAATGCATATATACACTGTTCCCTCTTATTACGTAATAACTCAAATCAAATTAATCGAACAGTCAACTTTGCCGATCATTTACTAATGAATAATATTATTTGGAGAGATCCTTAATAAGTCAAAAGTTATTTTTTGTCAATTATTTAATTAATAATGACGAATTTTAATTAATATATTTAAATCGTACATTTATTTTTTGATTAAAATTCAATTTTAATTTTATTTTTTGGTTTATTCTTTTGACTCTCAATGTCAATTAGAGATTCTCCAAATGTAATTTAAAATTTTTTTTATTATTTTCAAAAAATTTAGATATTTAGATACAATTGTTTTAAATCATTTTACTCGAGAAAACGTCAAGTTTTAGAATATATATTAAAAAAAAAAACAATCTATATATTAACTAAGAAAAAATATATTGCGCCCCTCTCCCTTCCCCATTTGTAAAATCATTGTGATCTCTGCATTTCCATTTATTTTTTGAGTTATCGTAGACGAAAGAAATTAGCACAAACACATCATTCCAAAAAGGACTCAGGGGATCTCAATACAGGTAGTATTAGTTCAATTTGGATTTTTTTTTTGCGATTGCATTAACTTTACTTATCTATATATTGGGTTGGGAAAAAAGAAATCCATTATTTTTTTCATTTATTTCAAGACCTTATTTAACATAGTTAGGATTGTTCGATTTGGGTCAAATATGCACCCTTTTGTTCTACAATTTGTCGCCATTTTAAAGGAAATTTCATGATGCCTCTTTCATAGAAGCCCTGATCCTTATTGGCAAAAAACTCGACTAAGCGATTTTCACAATCTTCTCTTGAAGATAATTTGCAATGACAAAAAAAGATGATAATCGCTTGCTGCCAGGTCCGGACTATAGGGTGGATGCATCAAAACTTCCCAACCAAGCTCCCGTTTAAAACTGTTTTGTGGTCGATCTTCAGCTCCTGGGCGATACTACGACTGCTAACATGCCGGTCTACTTCGATCATTTCCATGATTTTATCAACATTTTCGACGACGGGCCTACCTGTTCGAGGTGCATCTTTAACATCAAAATTACCGGAACTGAATTGACGAAAACAATATTGCGCGTGATTGACTGTGACAGTATCGGGACACCATTCACAATTTTGGCTTGCATTTTCGCCTTTATCGAAGCAAAATTGTAAAATATACCCAATTTTCTCTTTGTTGACGTCCATCTTTTAAGCGTTAAATCTCGCAACTGAATCGATAAATCACAAAACTGTTAAAGAATTTTTTAGTAGGAATGTCACTTTTCTCACGAGTATAAGTATGAACCTATGCGATCAAGATATATATATATCACTAGATCCATCTAGCGAAAAAATAATGAATTTCTTTTTTCCCAACCTATTATTTAACATTTGCAAATTAACTTTATAAAAGTTCTTAAGAAAATTGTGTGATATATTCATATTGTGAAATAAAGTAGGAATTATTTCTATTAAATATGATTCGTAAAAAAAAAAACGAAGGGCTTTAATCAATGGGTCCAATTAATTTACTTTAAATTGTTTTATAAGAAAAAAATATTAAAATTTTGAAAATCAGAATTTTAGGAATAATTTTAAGGAAAATTAGAAGAAAAATAAAAAATCTATTTATATTTATTTAAATGTATATGTTACTGTGAAAATATTATCCGTTTTGTTGTCTAGATAGATCTAGTTTCATCAAAGCTCTTTTGTCAATACTACGAACTACTTAATCCTAGAATTCATCATGTTCATATATAGTTCTAGTTTTCACTAGAGATTTTCTAATTATAACTCGACATTATTAATTAAAATACTCTTTACAAGATTAACTCTGCTTTGAACATAGAACGATTATGATAAAAAATTTTGCGAGATGAGTTTGTATTTGAATGATAATTTGCGCCCCCAGGACACCTTACTTTTGCTTGGTGTAAAGGTAGCATATCCCCCGTGAAACCAGAGAATCCTGGATCGAATTCATGGAGTGAATTATGCCCAATCAAATACAAACTCATCTCGCAAAATATTTATATCTTAAACGATATATTGACTATTGAAATCCCAAACTTTCTCAAACAAAACCCGACTAATAAGTTATAGGAAACAATTTAAAACAACTTAAAGGCCTCTAGTAGTGAACTCAATACCGTCCGATTCTGGTCGGTATACCGTGTTTAATCCTCTTTTCGGATCTAAATTAATAAAACTGAAATTTTCTAAGAAAAGGCCCAAAAGAATACAATTTTCCTGAAACCGAAAAGAACCAAATCAAACCACAATAAATCAGAGCGAAATTTTAACATGGCTTAAACATGGGAGATCCATTACGTATATTAAAGAAAGGTTACAATTCCTTTTTTCTTATAAAGATTTATTCTGGTAAATGAAGGATTCCTAGTTAGAGAGAAAGTTTCAGTAATAAATTTGGCGTTTGACGTGAAAAAATATTTTTGAAAACTATTATATTTTCCCTAGTCATATCGACTACAGTTATTAACAAAATCTACAATCTGCTTTAACATAACAAAAAAAGAGACTTTCTGGCCACACACTTAACACTTCCAAAGTGTGCATGTATTAACATTATTAATACTCTGGAAATGAGAAATAATATGCAAATGCAATTTAAAATTTGGTCATTACATTCACTCAATTCATCACAAAATATGTGGTAAGGCTTTACCAAATACGAAACCTCTACTTTATCCTATATCCAATCAGTATGAATATATTTTAATATACATTGCAGCTACTCATCTTCAATGGTTTTACAAAACAATATACTTCAATCGCTTTTCACTTACATTAAAATTATTATCACTCATTACTATAAAAACTTTTATATCTAATTGTTTAGGATCTTTACAGTTAGGTATTATGATCGTCTCAATTGATCAGCCACAAACATCTCTCTTCTGGATTTGTAAATTCATTCAAAATTTAATATTTTGTGAAAATATTCGCATTCCTCGCAGCCTTGGCGATCATTTGTTGCTTTTGAAGAATGCAAACCAGTAGCTTATGATCAGTTTTTATAGTACAATTTTGACATATTCAAATTGATAAAACTTTTTACAGCCCATTACTATTGCAAGGTACTCTTTCTCAATTTTATTATACAATTTTTCATTTTCGGTGAGAGCCCTTGAATTGAAAAGCGACAGCTTTTCCATCTTGCATTAAAACATAGCCTAAACCTTTTGATATCTCAATCTTCAGTCTCGGACCTAAGACCAGCGGACAGGAAGCTAAATGTGCTCGTTGCCGACAGACCACAGGCTTTAATCCCCTGGAAGAAATTTCCATTGAAATGGCCTGTCGACATGTTGCCTTAGTAAGGCCTTATGTTTCGCATCCTTGACGCGACATCTAACCTCAGATGGTCGGAGACCTGCGAGTCACCCTGGAGTTTCCTCCCTCCCGTCAGGTCCAATTCCAAACCTAGAGACTCTGCAGCCTGCTCTGCTGCCTTGTAAAGAAATGCTCCCACACCTGCCATCTCATGGTCATGCACCATCTGCAGGAGGGAATCTGGTCTTTTCGAAACCTTGATGGCTATTTGGAGAATCACTCGATTGTGGAGTCACTTCAGACTCAAGGGCTCCGGCCGCTTTGACGGTGAGGGATGTAAAGCCGGAGAACCGAAGATCTGGGATGAAGACTACGATTCATGTTCATCGTCTTTCGCGTCATTCTGTCCATTTCGCGTAGCTCATTTGCCATCCATTTTAATTTATTATCATGTATGGCTTCCCAATCTATCAATAATATATTTATTAATATCCTCATTTAGTGTAATATTAATGTCTTATTGGCCTCTTGTTTTACTAAAGAATCAACAATTTCATTTCCCTCAATGTTTTTAAGGCTAGGAATCAACAAGAAATTAATTTTTTCCTTTTTTCTATAATACTTTTATGTAATATTTGGATATTTTCTAATAGTGGGTTAAGTGAATAAGGATTCTGAATGGCTTGTAATGCACTCAGAGAGTCTGACATAATAATTATATTATATATTTGTTTTTTACAAATAATCCTTAGTGCAGATTCGATTGCTCTCAACTCTGCTCCAAAGATACTTGTGATGGGGGGTTAATTTGAGTGAACATTCAAAATCGCAAATCTTAATACCACCACCGCCTTTTCATCCACACTTACTTCCATCCGTAAATACAGAGGTTGGATTGGAATATTCTTCAAATATTTGGCCTAGTATTTTTTTTATAAATTTCTTGACTTGTTATTTTTGTTAGTTCAAAATTGCAATTAGAATTTTTAAAAAGCCAAGAAGGATCAGGATAATTTTTATTGTTATCATCAATAAACTTTTGAAAATTTTCAAATTACTCTTTGTACCGAATAGCTATTGGTTTTGAACTTTTAGGTTTAGCGAGATTCTTATTTAAATTTGAATTATTAAAAATATTAAAATATGCAGGATGTTGAGACAGATATTTTATTTCTATAATATAATTTAAGGATAAAATGTCTCTCCTTGTTTTCAAGGATGGCTCTCTTGCCTCAGCCTGCAAGCTCACATTAGGGCTTGTACGAAAAGCTCTGCGTGAGAGTCTTAGGCCTAAATTATGAAGAGTATCAAGGTTTTTCAAACCACTATTGCTAGCAGATGAGTAAATTGGACACCCAGAGTCTTTTTTGCTAGAGAACCCTGGGGAATCTCATTTTCCTGAATAGTATTTTTGATAAGGTGTTACCCATTCTAACTTGAAAATCACGATATGTTAAAAAGTTTTTAAGAAATGATGCTAAATGACCTCATATATTCCATTCTTAAAGTTTTTTCAGAATAAGGTATCGCCATGTTTTACCATATGTACTCTCCAAGTCGAAAAATACTGCTATCATATGTTGCTATTAATAAATCAATTCTAAATATAATCCTCAAGGCGTAATAAATTATCAATACATGCTCTCTTAGATTTGTAGTCTTTTAAGCAACCATTTTCTCCACTAAGGCATTGTTCTTGTCATTGATATTGGTCTATAATTACCTATAGAGGTAAGATCTTTATTCGGTTTCAGAATGGTTATTAGTATTGTTCTTTGCCAGTTCAAAAGATTATTCTTCCATAATTCATTAATTGTGTCCAATAGTAAATAGTCTAGTTATTTAAATGTTTTAACATGAGATTGTGAACATTGTCTGGTCCTGGAGATGTATTTTTTTCTTTTGAGCACATTCAAATTCCCAAGAACTGACTATTGTAATTTTCATCATTAGAGCAATTAAAATCTATAATAATTAAGTCAAAATTATTTTTTTTATTTGAAGAAAAGCTGAAATATTATAGAACTGGCAGGCAAAAGAATTAGGAAATTCAAATGGGTTTGTAATTAGTTTATTATTGTCATTTAAAATATGATAGACTATATTCGTATCTCTCCCTCTGAATTTTTCTAATTTTATCCAAGACTTATTTATTAGATATTTTCAAATTAATTGAGGAAATGTAATCTTCCCATGATTTACACTCTACTTGCTTAATTAAGAATTTTGCTCGCTTTTTCTTAAAAATTATTAAATTATCAAGGGTAAAGATTAATTTAGAATTTTCTCATTGATTTTTTTCTTTCTTTAATTGCATTTTCTAATATCTTTATTCCACCAATGGGATTGGGGTTTTTTATAATTATTTTTGATTTTGGGATCTATAATTCGACAATTTTAATAATATTTTTTGTGATTTAATTTATTTTAAATTTAGGGTTCAGACAAGGATTGATTTCCTTTAACTAAGAAAGTCTAGTGAAAAGTGGCTAATTAGCTTGTTTAATATTACATTTACTTTGAGTTCTAAAAGGTATATTTCTATTTATTATATTTGTGATAATAATTGGGAAGGTCACTAGAGCATTAAAATCTGTCTCAGATCCATTATTTAATAAGATTATATTATTATTTATGAGAAAGTTTTCAACAATATTTTCCTTGCTTTTTGTCATTTTGATTCCCCAAAGAATATTATGCAAATTGAAATCCCCATCCCCAGTTAGTAAAAAGGGCTTGGGTAGTTGATTTATAACGTTTTCAAGATCGGCTATTTGAAAAATCTCTTGTGGAATTTAAAGATACCTCTAGGTTATTGGTTTTTGTCTGTGCACCTCGCTGACGAGTTTGTCAGCAGAATCTCCTCTTAAGAATGGCAATGGCTAGTAATAGCCATCAGGGGCTTAAACTACTCTAACGATATTGAATTGGCTGCATATTCTTCTTTTAAGAGATGAATTAGATGGCCTGACGCCAAAAATCTGGTATGACAGCACATCAGTTAGCTTTTCTTATCTTAGGTAAGAGAAAATTGTGTTATGTGTGTTTACATCAGATTTTTTAGACTTAGGGTATCTCAAAACGTGGATTTCCGTTGAAATCTCGACATCGATTTATTTTGCGATCGCATTACTTTCTCACTATATATTTCATATATATAACACATCATTCAATAAGTCCCGAGGATGACACATAGATGGCGTCTCTAATGAAAAATCCATATGATTTTTAGAAAGTACCTTCAAAAGATAAGTGTCAAAATTTCATGACAATCTGACCATTAGTTTAGTTTACAATTTACCATGGTTTTAGTGACGCTACTTTTGTTATTTTCAAAACAATCGAAAAAAATGAATTTCGTGTGTTGATTAAACACTGTTTTTTGATGGGAAAAAATACCGTTCAAGCAATGCCTTGATAAGTGTTTTGGGGACTCTGCTCCATCGAAAGCAACCGTCGAACGTTGTTTTGTTGAGTTTAAACTTGGCCGTACAAACACCAATGATGCTGAATGCTTTGGTCGCCCGAATTCAGTAATTATTCCAAAAAACATTAAAAAGAAAAGTGCACAAAATCGTTTTGGAAGACCATAAAGTGAAATTGTGTGAGATAACTGACACCTTAAAGATATCAGAAGGCAGTGTACACACTATTTTGCATGAACATTTGTCCATGAGAAAGCTGTGTTCAAAGTGGGTGTCGCGCTTGCTCACAGTGGACCAAAAACAGCAATACGTCGATGATTCAGAGAGCTGTTTGGAGCTGTTTAACCGTAATAAATAAAATTTTTGTGTTGGTATATGACAATGAATGTAACATGAATCCATCACTACACTCCGGAATCAAATCGCCAGTCAGCTGAGTGGACAGCAGCCGGTGAATGCCGTCCGAAGCGACCAAAAACGCAAATGTCGGTCAGTAAAGTTTTGGCCTCCGTATTTTGGGATGCGCGACTATCTTGAGAAAGGAAAGACCATCAACAGCGAATATTACAGGGCATTATTGGTGCTCTTGAAGGAAGAAATTGCGAAAAAAACGGACCCAAAGGCAAAAGAAAAAAGTGCTCTTTCAACAAGACAATGCACCGTGCCACAAGTTTTTGGCTACGATGGCAAAATTGTACAAATTGAAGTTCGAATTGCTTTCCGATCCACCGTATTCTCCGAGTCTGGCTCCCAGTGACTACTACCTGTTCGCAGACCTCAAAAAAAACCCTCCAGGGAAAGAGATTTGCGTCAAATGCTCAAGTCATAGCCGGCACAAACGCCTATTTTGAGTCCAAAGATATATCATTCTACAAAAAAGGCATCGAAATGTTAAAGAAGGGTTGAAATGTATCACTCTTGAAGGAGACTATGTTGTCGGGACTTATTGAGTGATGTATTAAGTAAGAGAAAATAAAAAAATGGAAAATCACTATCCGGGAAGCTATTAAATAATCATGTTCTGTGACATCCCACTGTGAATCGACCTATGAAGATGATCAGGATCGTAGCCATGGATGAAGGATTGGGTGCCTTGTTTTGGCAAAATCATGAAGAAAGTTCTTGGGTAAATAAAGGGCTGTGTTCTGGAAAACTAAAAGTACTTTGTACTGGACAGTACCGAAAGGTAGAAAGTACTACTATTGAAAATAATGAAAATACTTTAAATACTTTTTCAAAAAACCAGTAGTTTTCGAAAATTTTTTTAGGAAACCGGTATCAGAAACTAGTACTTTTTTAAAATACTCGAAATCCCAATACTAGTACAGCGAGAATTAAAAAAACCTTAAGTAAAATACTGAGAGTAGACGAAAATAGTGAGAACCCTTTTTCATTACTCTTAGTAGTAACAGTACCACAGCTCTAATTATAATATTGTCTAATCAATACCAGTATTGACTAAATGAACAAAACCACTTCCAATTAGAAAAAGTAAAATTTGGATTTTAACTGATTCCAGGTTTTCACGGTAACATATATATTTTCTCAATTACTGAAGGTAAGAATGCATTTTTGAAATAATGGAAAAAACTTAATCCTTCTCTCTCGCGAACATTTCCTCTGAATACGCCCTTGAATACTCTGCACGCCGCCATTTCCCATGCCGTCAGTCATTACGCTGCGTTACCATAGGGCTACTGCAGGCTGCGTTACTAGCGTTGCTGTCGACCCACTCACATCAATGTAAAATGATTTTTCTTTTTTTATTTTTTATTTATTTTCTTTTTTTTTTTTGTACACAAGGCGAGTCAAAACCTGTAAAAAAAAAATCGTGGAAAATCAGAAGTCGAAAATTTTAACGATACCAATACTTTTGCTCCCTCCCTGTTTAGGGAAGAATGAAGGCGGAAGCAAAATCTCGATAAATATGCAGTATAAGTGGGAAAAAATATACAACAAAAATTATTGTATAGCAAATAGTTGTAAAAATTATTTTACTCGAATTTTTGGTAAAATAAAGGGTATAATTTAGGAGGAGGAAGACGTCATTTGTCCCCCTCCTCAATGATTCCCTTGTTGTCCATTGAATAGAAAGTGGGTCCAGAGACAAAAGCTCCCAAGACGAGAGCGGCATCTTATAATGAGATTAAAAAAGGGAATTTTTTAGCTTCCTTGATAGGAGAATATGTTAAAAATTTGATGAAAAAAGTAATTTTAGTTAAATATAAGTAAAGAAAATCCAACATATAAAACGCAAATAAATAGATTTTTAAATATTCCATTATGTTTGTTCAAAAAATTAGCAAAAAAATATTGATTTGCTTACAAATCCAGTCTTTAGTTATAACCGAAATAAATGTGAGTTAGTCTATAAGAGCAAAAATCAAATAAAAAAGAAAATTTGTTATTTTAGACATATATATATCAGGGACGTATCCATGTGGAGCTCTTGGAGCCCGGCCCTTTCTCCTCTCCCCCAAAATGGTCAATTTTCAAAGAATTTCCTGCAAAATATTGGCAGCCCCAAAATGGCCAGATTTTAGGTTGGCCATCCATCTAAAAAGTATTTCTGGGTACGTACAGGATATATATATATATATGATACCATACATATTAGGGTGACCATTCTTCCCGAATTTTCCTAGATCCGGATTCTACACTGTTCCCCCATAGGAGCATTTGAAAATATCTCGGATTTTCCAAATCCTCCTTTGAATTGGCATTTGAGGATTTAGAAAAAAAAAAAAAAAAAAAAATAGAAAATAACTGTTACTGAGGAATTTCTCTAAAAAAAATCTACTCTGATAAATATTTATAAAAGAAAGAAATATGATTACTTATGACTTTTAATGAAAATAATTTACTATAAATTGTTTGATTAAAAATGGAAAATCGTTTTTTCCAATAAAAATAATTTTGTACTTGGTTAAAATTTAAAAATAATTATTAATAAAATTTT
This sequence comes from Anisolabis maritima, assembly GCA_010014785.2. NCBI lineage: Eukaryota > Metazoa > Arthropoda > Insecta > Dermaptera > Anisolabididae > Anisolabis > Anisolabis maritima. The sequence goes on along the minus strand of JAAAKE020022115.1, from coordinate 12,219 downwards.
TTTTAACTTTTTGATTCTCTTCCTTCTCCCGGTACTCCCGGTAGTCTTGGAATGAACGGACGAAAAAATGGTCACCCTACATATATATATATATTATATATCTCTTAAGATACAGTATTATTTATGTCTTACTATTTTTCCCATCAAGTCAAGTGGCTAGAAATGATTTATTTATCTGCCCAACACAGTCATTGATGTTCCTGTTCTTTATATAGCATTGAGTAACTAATAAGGACCATTAATTGTTGTCAATTGTCAATATTTGTATTTCACTTTTAATATCATTACATAAATGTATGTGAAAAAAATAACTGGATTTTTAGAAAACCAAAGAAAAATAAATTAGACTTTTGCATTTATTATTTAAACATATCAAAAAGCTCACATTGTGGTTAAATTGTTCCATATTAATTTGTGGGCTCTAATTAAGGAAATGTTATTTTTAATTATTAAACTTACAATGTTAAATTGTTCATTTTTTAAATTTTTGCTTCAATAAGCAATTTGAAATATATTTTTCATTTTTTTTTTTTAAAGAATTATTTTTTTTTTTTTTCAAATTAATTTCCCAAATTTTTGTTCTCACTGCTCTATAGCAGCATTTCTCAACCGTATGCGATGGTCCTTCCAGATTAACTACTTTTTGAAATTATATTATATTAAATGAAAATAATGTAAAATTGTTATTTTTTTTAAGAGTGTTAGTACGGAGAAACTTTTATATTTTTTTAACTGGTACGCGGAAACTAAAAGGTTGAGAACCGCTGCTCTATAGATATAAATCAGAAAATTACTTATCAGTACTGTGTACTTGATCTCATTCATTGAAAATAAAGAAAAAAATTTTTAGTCATTAATGTAAAGTACTATCGAGCTCATGTCATAATTAGTATTCACATTATCTGAAATTTTTTAAATGTTCTATCCAAAAATTATTTTTAGATAAAAGAAACAATGTTTTCCTTGTTATTTGTATATGAAGATAGATTGTAAAAAATATATTTATTATTATTAATGTTCATGTCTTAACCATATTTCCCCGATCCATACATTTTAAAAAATCTTTTTTTTATTTTTATTTATTTATTTATTTATTTTTGAGGTAAACAAAGAAAACAACCAAGTTTTAATTTTTATATTTCATTTATTAAGCTTTGCACAATTAATCAATTTCGCTTTTGTTAGGTTCGTCTAGTTTTCCAGACTTTAATGAATGAAATTTAAAAATAAACTTTTGTTTTCATTGTTTACTTCAAGAATCACCAAACACAACAAAATTGGTGTAATTCATTAAAATTTTTTTTATTTTAAAATTTTTCATGAGAAGAATTATCCTGGGGACTTATCAAAAGAAAAAGATAAGGCCATCATCTCTTCTTGTTATTATTATTTAAAAAGGTAGAATAAATCTTTCTAAGATTAATTTTTTTCCATTCTTTTTCTGTTTATTGATATTTGTTGGTGATGAGTTTTTCATTTATTTTTTATTAATGTCAAAACTAATACTGAATTGGTTGCCTGATTTAATTTCTTAACCGTTTATTTCTCAGCTTGTATCTAGCAGCGTGCGACCTGTACTAAATGAAGCTGTATCTCCAAATGCACCTGGGGTTTCTTCGGCTCGAAATGCAGCTTCCCTAACCCAGGCTAGCTCCGTCCATTTTGGGAGATTGCCCAGCCTAAACATTCCTATTTTAACCTCAACTAGTCCTTCGTCTGGTAACACAAATTTAACTAACAAACCTTCCTCGCATGTCTCTTCGATATCTCGACCCCTTTACTCGCAGTACTCGTCGCCGATAATACACTCACTCTCTCGAACTGATCAGGAAGATCAATATTCCTCAAATGATGATTTCTTCGATCCGATTGGTCTAAGTCGGATGCCAAATGCTCGATTTTCGGACAGGAAGATTTGTCCCCAGGTAATTCAACACCTTTACTTTTACAAGTTGAACATCAATAGTTCTTTTATTTATTTTAAAAATATTTCCACCTTTCTAGAGAATCACCAAGTCTATTAGATATTTTAAATATGTAGAAAAAAATCCTTTCTTATAATCTCATTTTATTAATTTCTAATAATTTATTTTAAATAAAATGCCCCCAAAATCTCTGGTCTATTAAAAAGTATTGGAGGCCAATATAAATCTAAAAAGTTATATATTGTATATCAGTGGTTTTCAACCTTATTTCATTTATTTCGCGAGAATAGTACTAAGGCAAAAAATTATAGTGTATAATATAATAATATAATAAAGTTATAAAAGTTTTGTAACTTTATTAATAGTAATATCTTTAAAATCTAATTGTTAGGGATAATATGTTAATAACATACCAAAGGATTTATTTCGCTTTAAGAATATGTGAAGGAAATTAATTGTTTATTGTGGACTGATAAATTTTCACGAAACGATGAGATTAAATATTATATCATTTTGTCATTATCGTTTGTCATAGTACATGGTACATAGTCATTTTACAAATTTGAATTATTATTAAGAAGAACTACCTATAAATTTCAATTGATACTTTCGTAAATTTGCCTTTCAAATTTAATAATTTCTCTAAAAAATAAAGAAAGACTAGTAAGTACCCAAGTGAATCTGTTAATATGAAAAAAATATTTTAACTTTGCCAACCAACTGAAGATTAAATAGATAGGTAAAGTTAATGTAAACGCAAAATAAATCAAAATTGAAATAATGCTACCAAAATGTTTCAGGTCCACCTATTTCATTTAAGTATTTTTTACTTTCTCTTAACTCTATATGTAATATGTAGTAAGAAAGTATTGCGATCGCAAAAAAACTGATGATTTCAACAGTATACATGTGTTGAGGTCCCCTGAGTCTAAAAAATTGTTTTACAAAATGGTCTGCCTCTCTGTGTGTGAATAAGATATCTCAAAAACGAAAAAACGCAAGAGACTGAAATTTTATATTTAAGCTAGGTACCTTTGTCGCTTGCAATTCGAAGCTTTTCAATAAACTTGGTCAACGGTTACTAGTAGTTATGTAGTTTTTTAGTTTTGTCCATTTTCTCAAAATTCGCTCTAATGATTTTGATTAAAATTCATATATCATTTATTTATTAGATGATTTTGGAAATTTATTAACCTTTATCCGCTCCAAAATTGTCTGGGCCACACTTTACTGATGTACGTTTTAGGTTTTTTGTGAATTTCTCTTAAAACATTCTAAAGATTTTGATTAAATTGGCTGTACATATAATAAATTAGATAATTTTTAATTAATAATCATTTTCCATCTCAAAATAGTGTGAGACCCTAAATTTATATGAGGACCCACACTCACCTCGTATGATCAGTTGGCTGGCTCTCATCTTTTGAAAAACAAATAAATTGCGAGATATATGAAAATCTCATTTATTAAACAAAATAAATTCAAGATGGCAGGTACAGTGAACGGCAATCCAAGAGGCCCGACACAAAATATCTGGAGTGACAGCACATCACTCAGCTTTCCTTATCTTGAGTAAAAGAAAGTTGGGTGATGTCCGTATAGTCACACCAGTTTTTTAGAATGATGTCTCTCTGTTAAATATTCGATCGTGTTGAAATTTTGCTCACATAAAATAGACATAAATGCCGAGATCTGAAGATTTTTGTTAAATATAGAACTATTAATTAGCATACATACTTGAGAAAGGTGCAAAATTGTTTTTTCTTCCTTATTCTAAAACCAGAACTTCTCCTAAGTAAAATTAACAACAATAAATTTGTTAAAAATATTATTTTCAACTTGAACATTGCTATTAGCTATTCAAACTAATAAACAAAAGCAAATAATATATTGAATTGAAACTTAAATTTAATCAAATAATAAATTGAGATTTAACAAGTTGATCGGAGTAACCCGAGCTATCAACTTTGCTGACAATTTAATAACAAATAATAGTGGATATAGGAATCCTCCTTAATTAAGTCAAACGATGTTTTTTTGTCTATAATTTAATTAATAATAATGAATTTTAATTAATATGATTCAATCTCACATTCATTATTTGATCAAAATTAAATTTTAATTAATTAAATTCTTTACTTTTATTCATTGATTTGAATGACTATGACCAATGATCCAATTGCAACCTAAATTATTTTTTTAACAAAGTTGCAACAAATTTCGATAGAAGTGTTATATATAATTTTACTAGGAAGAAGTTCCAGTTTCAAAATATAAAAAAAAAAAAAAAAAAAAACTAAGTTACCTAAGAAAAAGAATAATGTACCCCTAGTAACCCCCTCTCTCTAAAATGGTCCTATGTTTACCAAAAATTCAGATCTTGGCATTTATGTGTACAAAATTTCAGCACAATCGAATAATTAACAGACAGACAGACACAGACATCATTCCAAAAAAATACTTAAAAAAATGCATTTGGTGAACCTGAATGGTAAAATCTTGCAGAATTCGCCCAGCTCTCTTTGTGAAGTGCTTATTTTTAAATCTTTTTCGACATCTGAGGCCATTTAGACTTCATCCATATTTATTTAAATTAATTGATATCAATATAATTTAAATAATTATGAGAGAAATAAAATCAGCTGTGTTATGGTAGGACCACCTTATATAATTAATAGTATTTCGATGGGCACTAACAAATCAAAACTTGGACTGTTCAGTGTTAGGTAAGCCAAAATCTCCGCAATTATATGAGGTATGGTGGTCGTATTATAACACAGCTGTTTTATTTCTCCCATCCTCTCATCCCCTACATCTAGCATCAATTTCGACATAACATTTTCGAAATAAAAATTGAACTAATGCTACCAATATGATTCAGGTTCACCTAGTTCATTTTTTAAAGTATTTTTTGGAATGATGTCTGTGTCTGTCTGTCTGTTAATTATTCGATTGTGCTGAAATTTTGTACACATAAATGCCAAGATCTGAATTATTTTTGTTAAACATAGGACCATTATAGAGGGAGGGGGACACTAGAGGTACATTATTCTTTTTCTTAGGTAACTTAGTTTTTTTTTTTATATATATATTTTGAAACTGGAACTTCTAAAATTAATTTAGGTTAAACTCGGAGTTAAGTACCATAAAAAAGCAATTAAAATTAAATTTTATATAATGTGTGATTTTAATATATTAATGAACATTACTTATTATTAATTAAATTATAAACAAAAAATATATTTTGGCTTAAGTAAAGATTTCTCCTATATCTCATTATTATTTGTTAGTATATGATCAGCAAAGTAGACCACTCTGGTAAGTAAGATTTATTTTTATTTCATTTCTATTTTTAAGCATTTTATTAAAAGAATAATATAACAAAATACCGAATAACTCAAATTAAATAATTTAATTATACTAATATCTAATTTTCCTAATAAAATAATTATCAGATCCTTTTTGGAATTATTTGCCACTCCATGTTAGTACATGCACGTATGTTTTTCTACGGCTTCGACTAATCTAGTACATAATCTTGCTCTCTACTTTTCAAAACTCGACAAGTTGCATGGGAGTTGAAATTTAAATAGCACGTACAGTTGTATTGTAATCAGTTCTATAACGAGGATGTCGAAAAGAAAAAAAATTTATTGTAACAAAAACTATAATATAAAATACACTCTGAAAATAATAAAATGTTAAAATTATAAATAGTAAGATACATATCAGTATTGCCAGTATGTGGTATTTAACTTAAATTAAAAAAAAATTAATTAGAATGTCCTTTGGCCCTCTCTTACCGAGAAAATTTCTTCAAAATAAAGAAATTGACCCTATGTATTCTTTTACATATATTAACCCGCATCTGAGGCCATTTAGTCCTTATTTATTTATACCAATTGGTAATTAATATCATATAAATTAATTTTTGTCGCTCAGGATGGGAAGCGTACCACTGACCTTTGGTACGTGAAGCAATACCTTTACCTCTGCACCAAGGGACAGGGCCCAAATCGATCGAGATATTTTCATTACCTTATAAAAAATTAAGTAGCATGTATATGATAAAATAATTTTATTTAAAATAGTATATAACGTTATGTTACCGGTAATGCGCTAAATCTGATAATGTTAACTACTTAATGTCAATATTAAATAAAGCTTTTAGTTGGAAAACCAAAAAAAAAAATATAATTCTTTACTTTAACTAGGGAATGTTCACATTAACTGGAAGAGAATAGTTAATATATGAAATTTTTAAAAATAAATAAACTGACTCTACCTAATAAAAATTAGCTAGAACATTATCTGAACAAAATCCATTTATTCGTTTCTATTGTTTAAAAAAAAAAAAAAAAAAATAATGTTTACATTTTACTTAATAAATTATTTATATTTATACATTTTATATGAATTGATTCATTTTTAGGCATTGCTAATTTATTGTATTTAATATTCCAATTAGGACTTTCTGTTCGAATTTATAAGTTAACTTAATTTATTTTACTTTTACTTTATGTATACGTTGCGAACCCCTTTTTGCTCTGTGTGACCTTTATGACCTTGGGGGTCAATTAAATTTGATCGGTCACCACAAAGGCCACGCACCAGCTTTGAAATTTTGGAAGATTTCAAATGGCGCGATTTATAATTGTATTAATCTGCTTCGACTTGAGGTTATGGTATGAATTAATTTATTCATTAATTGTGGAAGAATATCTGGCTCTATGGCTGATGGGATGGAGGACACATTGACAAAAGGATTGAATGGCTAGGGAGTGCCTGAAGAGTGACCGTAGGCTGAAAAGAGGCGTCCTTTTGTCTCTCAAAGAAAGAAGGCTAATATATTTTTTGTAATTTAAATTTAATTAGAAAAGGCAAAAATCTGAGGAAATCTTTTTAAATCGATAGGTGTGAAGAACAATATGTAATTTTACAAGTTATAGTTAGATGAATATTTTTGGAAAAAAAATAGAATTACTGAATATTGATTGAAATAAATTTAAATAAAATAAGGTTCTAGGCGGCCAAGCTAGAGGTTATATTTATTTAGAGTTATATAGCAGGTTAGAAATTTAGTTTTAATTGAAGTCATTTTAAAGTTTATATTTGCAAAGAGTACTCATCACTTTTGTCGACTGGGGAGTTGTCGGGAAAATTCCAGTTTATTCGACGAATCCCAGGCACTTCTTGGCGTTGGGTCCGTTTGAACTGGAGAGTGAGAGGGTGTGTTCTCACTCTAGTACAGGGGTCATTGTTAATCAGCAACCATCCTCCGCAGGTCTCGTCGTGATGATAACGACTGGGTAGTTCTCTTAACACGGAGCGGCAGAGACACTCGCTACACTTTTACACTGACTGTGTCCGTTGGTTCACTATGTCAAATCATCTAGTACTGTCATCTACTCTAATGCCCTGAATTTTAATGTTCTAATATTAATCATCTTATGTTAAACTTCTAATGTTAATGTCCCTCAAGGGTCCAGTTTATATAGGGAAACTCCACGTTTCTAGAATGTTCCTTGGAGGGCAGTTTACCAGTAGTGGGGGGAGTCTTCTTCATGACTTTGCTCTCTCCTAAAGTCCTTGGGAAATTTCCCTTTTTTTGGGTTTTTCTACGGACATTTAATGCATTAGGACACAATTTGTTTTATTATGGCTCTCGATAAAGAGTATTGTAACACACATCCCGGTAGCACAGCACAACACAAAAGGAATTTAATGAAAATAAATGTTATAAAAAAAAATATGTTTGCCTAATGGGCAAACCAAGAAAATAAGTTTCACAAAAATATTAGAATTATAATTAAATAAACAAAATATATTATAATTAAACAATAAATCAAATCATTGAGAAGGGATAAATCAATAATAATTGATTTATTACTAACCCCTTCACAACGTAGTATAGGGAAAATATTGGATCGTAATTTTAATGAGACGAATAAAATGTTGTATAAATACATAATATCAAAATCAGAGACCGCAGTTAAAATGTTGCCCTCTTCTAACAACCGGAAGAGGTATTCTATCTGAAACGTTTTTCTAAAAATCGTGGTAACTCTCCTATATATATGTATAGTCGAGGGGAGCCCACTCCCGATTTATTTAATTAATTAAATTGAACAAAATTTAAATGTTACTGACTAGGTCAGTCGAGCAGAGTAGAAGGGATATATTTAAAATGTAAAATAAAATCGTTTCTTCGTAGATTAAAAAAATTCATCTCTTGTTCAATTCAGTGCTTTTTGTTCCTGATTCTGTTCAGTTCAGTATTCGCTTAGAAATTAAAAAAAAAATTAGGTTCAACATTTTTATATTCGGAAAGGAAACTATTTCAAAAGGTTGAGAAACGCTGGCTTAAACAAATAAAAATACACCTATTCAAACATCACTAATTTATATGTACAGTTTCTGTTAAAAAATAATTATCAATTTTACTTTTTTTCTATATCATCTATCTTCAAACTTAATCATTTCAGGGAACTTTTATAGCATTAAAACATTTGATAGAATCCCTTCTCGTTAAAAAACAAATTATTACTTAATTATATTTCTTTGTGATCAATTCGATTAAATTTAAATTATTATTTGATTCGTAAAATACAACAAATAATATCAATAAAAAGTAATATAATCAACGATTCGTGGAACAATTGCAAAATAAAATTCTGTGGCTTTCCAAAACCTAGTTGAATAGCGCTTGCTCTACATGAAACTTTTAAGATAATCCGGTTTGTTTTATTGGCTCATATTAATAATAGTAATGTGAAAATTTAATTATTTATTGAAGGGTTATCCAACGCTCAGCTTCAAAGCTTTTTAACACACCATGTCAATAGCTTCAAAACATCCTACAGTTTAAGTCCAGTTCTAATCAAAATAAGTTTGTGCTTAATTAATCCTTAAATTAATTAAATTAAGATTTAAGGTTAAATATTATTTATTTAAATAATATTTGATCTAAATAAATTTTATATAAATAAAAAATTTTAATGATACAAACAATAAAAAATTTAAATGCATGAGGATAGGTTTTTCTACTAAAATTTCTTTAAAAATTTATTATTTAATTTATAAATAAATTGAATAAATTTTTCATCTTTTTACTCATACTTTAAATGACCCACCAATATTATAATTTTTTTCTGTTCAATTGGTTTATATTTGATAGGAAAGGAGAAAAAAAAAATTCTGATAAACCCTTGAAATTTTGTGCATTAAATTGTTTAATTTATTATTAAAAAAAAAAAAAACACCTTAAGGTTATCTAAGTAATTTAATGTTTTCCATTTCAGGACCTCGGAACTATTTCAGGCCAAAAAATATCGGTCAGCGATAAGATGAAGTTCTTTGAAAAAGCAATGGAAGAACAACAACAACCATCACCTAAACCAGGTTATTTTTATTTTCATTTTTAAAATACCTTAATAAAAAATTAAATTTTAAATAAATTTTACTAAATGGACTTAATGAGTAAGAAAAAAAGAAGTTTTATTTAAACTAAGGTTGCCCAAGCTAAGAAAGAAAAGAATTACCAGCCATTATTTTCTCTTTTTTTATTATGCATCTCTACGCTGACTTTTCGATCTTGGTTAAGACTTATAGGGTGTTCGGTATTATACTAAGATTATAATTTCATTTATATTAATAGAAGAAGAACTTAAAAAACATTTAAAGAGGTGGTGTAATGATCCGCAGTTTTAACTTTTTTTGGTTTTTTTCTAGGGAATGTAATGCATCTATCAATTTCAAATGTATATAACTATTATTTCTATCCTTTCTTAAAAAAAAATGTAAACATTTGATCTAAAAACATTAAGTAATAGAGTGAAAATTTAAAAAAACTGATCCGTCGATGGAACGGTGCGAAATTTTGCCCTATTTTTTGCGAATATTTAAAAGAAACATATATAAAATAAAAGAATAAACCAAATTTAACTCAGGAAGAAGAATGAAAATAATAACAAAATGGAAAAAATAATGCTTTAGAATAAAACACGAGATAATTATGAGATCCTGAAAGAATAAGAACAAAAATAAAAAGATGAACAACTCTATGTCAATAAGGCTTGGTTATTATATTATTAAAATTGTAAAAAAATAAGTCAATGTGTTTTTTTTTTATGGGGGGTTGAACAAGTAAAAATTTTTCTTCTATATCTTTAGTTAGTTTTTTTTTTTTAATTAAATATTCATTTTGAACTTATTATATTTGTAATTATTTTCATGTTTTTTTTTTGTTTTTAATGAATTTTTTGACCCTTCTCCCCTCCCCCTCGGCTTTGCCTTCCCTTGAATACGCATCTGGATGGGGAACCAATAAAATTCTGGTTTGGGCTCAACCTACCTTAATAATAAATGGAGTTTTAGAACAATTTGTTACTTTCAAAATTAGAAATTTTTAAACGTTTTCATTTAAAAAAACTTTTTGAATAAAGATTATTCAGAATAACTGAAGAATATTAAAAAAGATTGGATATTAGAGCGCAGTGAAAAAAAAAAAAAATTTAAATGTAATGCACAAAAATTGTGTGTAGGAGTAGACAGAAAGAGAATTGGGGTTTGCCTGAAGGTTACTGTGGGACATTTACAAGAAAGGCCCAATAACAGCATACACAAATGCCAAAAAAGACTAAAAAATTCTTGTATGTTTTAGTCGTTTTGTTTGATTTATTGCGTTAGTTACGATTGATTAACTGAAAATAAATTTCATTTATAGTAGTAGGAGTACTTTAATATATTGGCATTTAAATTTTGCTTTTCAATTATATATTATATGGAAAAATTAGGTGTGTATCTCCGAAACAAGAGCTAAACTATTATCTTATTCGTTATTAGTAAAATTCGAGGCCTTTAACCAGAAAGAAACATATTAACAAGCCTTTTTTTTGCCATTGTTATATTTGGATATTAGATTTAATTCATACTATAGTTCAAGGGTCCCCAAACTACGGCCCGTAGTAAGCATCAGCTGAGAAATGTTTTTATTCGATGCGTGCGAAAAATTAGAACTCGCACCGATTGTGAAAAAACACTAAGTTATCTCCACTTTTGGATATCTATAAGGGACAGTCAAATGAAAATCTAACACTCGCCATAAAACATATTCCTCTCAAAAGTTGGTAACACTATTGTTACGTATCGATACTGCCATCTGTAGGGTATGAGAAATGCATAGTGAAAACGCACAGGTCCACACAGTTGTTTCGTTATTGCTCTGGAGGAGAGCGTAGTGAAAACTGTTCGTCCAGCAATGGGAATAGAGGCAAGCAAAGAAAAGCAAAGAGGTGTGGTTCGTTTCTTGGTAGTTGAGGGTGCCGGAACTCCCGAAACTCATCGTCGCATGTCTGCTGTGTATGACGAACACTGCATATCCCTGACAAGTGTGCAGGAGTGGCAGAAGAGTTTCCGCGAAGGGCGCACATCACTGCAAGACGATTCGCGCGAGTGCAAGAGTGGGTGAGGTTGTGGATCCGTCAGCGACCTACCTCTTTCTACATGACTGGAATTGATCGTCTCGTCTCCCAGTGCGATAAATGTATTAACACTTCTGGCAATTACTTTTGAATTAAACAAATTCCATTGTCACTTTGTAGCGGATGTTCGGTTTTCATTTGGCTACTCCTCATATATGAACATAGGTTCGAGAATTTTGGAGAATTAATTATATCCAATTTAAATACAGAGCAAATTCATCTCATAAACAAGGTATAATTGTAATTGGCGTATCAAAATTTTAAACCCCAATATAAGAAGATTTTGGAAATTAACAGTTCACATCGACATGAGTAAATCATTCTAATTTGTGATTAAAATAAATATATATTAGAATTTATTATTGCCAATAAATTTTTGCTTTAAATATTTATGTTAAATTTTTTAAGACAAAACATTTGTAAATAACACATCACTCAATAAATCGCGAGACTAACTACTAAAAAAACATATTTTTTTTTTTTGCAAAATTTGACTTTATTCATCAACATAGTCTCCTTCAAGAGTGATACGTTCATTCCAACGCTTCTCTAACATTTCGATGCCTTTTTTGTAGAACGATTTATCTTTGGACTCAAAAAAGGCGTTTTTGGTGGCTATGACTTGAACATTTGACGCAAATCTCTTTTCCTGGAGCATTTTTTTGAGGTCTGCGAACTGGTAATAGTCGCTGGGAGCCAGATTCGGAGAATACGGTGGATGGGGAAGCAATTCAAAGCAAGACGAGATATTCTCATCATTTAAATAAACAATTTTAACTATAAGATAACAATAATTTTTTACCAGGAACATT